>QOCX01004050.1:0-15691 GCA_005959815.1 Sarcophaga bullata | reverse complement strand
ACCAGTTGCTTTGAATTTGTTAGTGGTTATATCTCGTGTTGATTTCTATTTCTATCAAAAATGTTTATCGTCATCATTATTTTTTAAAACTTTGTTTATTATTTTTGATTTGTTTCTTTTTGTATTGCGAAACGTATTTTCATTTATTTTCCAGATCCCAGTATGACTACGAAACTATTGAAAAAAAAGAGCTGAATCTCGTGCTTTTTATCTCACATACCGCTAAATGTAGCAGACTGCGCTATAGCCAATAGTCACCACCCAAGCTTATTGAAAAGAGATCATCGTTCAGCAAAGCTCAACTTAATTTTAATTTAATTTATAAAGTTATAAACAATTAGCAAAAGAGCCTCTGTATGAACGTCGATATAATGCATTTATTTTGATAAAATACAAGACTTGATAAAACTGATTTCATAATAAAAATTTGCTTGTTTTCTTTATTGGAGAATATCTGAAGCTATAAATGCAAAACTGTATTGGTTTGAAAGAAATTGAAAGAGATATAAATTAATTATTAGATTTAGTGGAGTACTATCGATATTCAATATTACATATATCGTATATGTATGCATGTATGCATATATAATAGTATGTGTTTCATATTTTCACACTTTAACTATTTAAAACGTGCACATTCTAATTAATTGTTAATGATCAGTATATAATATAAAATTTATATAAATACGCCAATTACCAGTCTAGAATAAATGTTAAATAACTGCAAAAACAAAAAACAAATAAATCTTTAAAATATTAATGAATCAGCTTTTCAACATTATTAGAATTGGAGAGTGAAATTCTACAATTTCTATTTCATTTTCTATGAAAAGCTTTTATTACAAGACCGACTTGGCATTACAGAAATAAATACGCTTTTCAGATTTATCTTCATTTTCATTTACATTTTTAAAAGATTTCTTTTGATCAGCAATACTTATGTAGTCTCTTCTATAACTTCTTATCAGTTATCATTTGTTTATAAATAAAATTATTACAATCTTATAGGCAAAATACTGGCCATGAAGACGTTCATATAAAAACTCAATAACAATTTTTATTGTTCCCAAGACACCGTTACGAAAAAAATATCATTAATAGAGGAAACCACAAATGCAATCACAGTTTGAAAGACTAATGAAACGTTAAGCCTAGTTAACCTTCCCTCAGAGCCTTTTAAGTATAGTCTAACTGTGATTCATTACAACTGGATACCAGGAAGGCCATAGCGAATGCAAGGCAAACCGCATTTATAAATACATATTAAAATAAACCATCTGAAGAAATGGGTAGCAGCGCTAGCTAAACTCTGAAGAATTTAGAAAAGAAAAATTCGACGATTCATGTGGACCATGAAGTGGAAAGCAGTAATTGAGCTAAGTATTGACGACACATTGGAAATATTAGCTGGAACAAAATAAATCTAAAAACTAGCTTCAGACAGGAGGCAGAGGTTAAAAAGAAATATGAAGGATAAACAGCCTTTATGGCAGTGTAAATAATGCCATTTGATTTCTGCAATACACCTGCACCTGCTGAAGGCACTACATTGGTTGGCGTATCTCGGGTATATACTTGTTTAAAACCAGTTGCTAGTCTGTGTACATTGAAAATATTGTTGCTGGTGGAAGCAGCTTTATTGTTCCTTTTTCGTTCCTTTGAGAAACAAAGGATTTACAGTTATGCAGGTGGTTTATATGATAACAAATGAGAGACATGATAAGTTCAAATTTTGCATTTAAAATCATATTAATTGTAGTTAAAACATAATTTCGAATATCTTTAGAAAAATATTGCCTAATTAGATAGACACACCCTTGCTTGCGAATCATTTCTAGTAATTCTTATTATTTAAAATAAAGCACACCCCAAAAATAGAAAACAATAAATATATTTCATATATTGGTGAATAAAACGAAAATAGCCTTTAAAAACTATTAAACTCTTGTATTTTAGTCAAAAATGTTGTATAAATTTTTTAGAATAAACGCAATTCCTATTGCATAATAAGACTTATGGGTATAAGAGAGAGGAAACTCTTCTTAAAATATATTTCAAAAAGTAAATTAAATACTAAAATATTAATTGACTTTGCCAAACCCTTGTACGTTCAAGCTAATGTTTGCCTAAAATTAGATTTTTATATTGACTAGGTTTTTTTGACAAATAATTTAATTTAAATTGACTATGAAGAATTCCGAATTCGTCTATAGTCTAAGTATTCCAATGCAATACTCAGGCATTTGTATAAAAAATAGATTTTGTATATTTTGTTAATTGAAGCCAATATTGTATATCAATTTACCATAAACAATTTAAAATGGTTAAAATGAAGTTTGTTACTATCCAATCTAATATCAAAATATTATGAAATTCAAATTTCTGCATGGAAAACACTGCATTTTTAAAGGAACGTAAAAATCCATTTAACGCCTGAGAAGATATAAAAAATATGATTTAAAATTCAATCCTTAGACTTTTAAACATTTTTGTAAAAACGAATTAAGCTAAGTGTTAAAAAAGTTCGAATATATGTAGTTGGAAGTTCATCTAGAAGCCTGGTCTCCAATGGAGAAAAACATCAGCAACGAATGCCATAGAAGGGCGAGAAAGCATCATCTTTTATGAGAGACTGTTGGAAAACGAAACTTGCCAGTAGTTATTTGTAGTACCAATTTTTTTCAACTGACAATGCAATGAAGTCCAGGTTAATTCTAGAATCGGCTCATAAGTATTGTTGAAAGAGGGCAAACGCCAGCTTTAGGCAACTAAGAGCACCTATAGTTAGTGTATATATACTGTCATGTCTGACGGAGTAAAAATTGTGTTTAATGTTTGTGGAGTGCAAATATTTGCAATATTAACTTGGCACAGATTACGTTCTAAGCATACGTTCTAAGCGTAAGGCACTATTATGTGGATGTTGTTGATGTTTTATAATAGACTACAGGACATGCATCTGATTAAGACTGTTTTAAAACAATTTAAAATCAGTAATTTGAGGATATGAACGATTCCTCCTTCATATTTGGATGTCATTAGGAAAATGACTTGGCTAAATTTGAACTATTTTAAGACTATCAATTCAGGATTAAGATTAAGTATCTTAAAAGCATAATTCCAGATATTGCTGAAAATCCTTAGATCTTAATTCCTACGTATACCGCTACAGACCATTGATTTTTAAGTCAAAAAAATTAACGTGTATTACAGAATACAACAACCGTTGATTAACGCCCCACATTTCATTCACAGCCAGTTAATATTTTTCCAACAACCATTCAAAATCGGCAAATTCTTTAACAAATTAATTACCAAACTTTAGTTTGAGTCGGTGTATCCAAGGCAACTGTCTTAAAGACTATTTTTAAATGTTTCTATTATTAAATTAAAAATCTTCCAAATTAAATTTTATTAAAAAAAAAATCTCATTCAACTCTTGACGACAGTCATTCGCCTTATAAATTTCAAAAGATAAAATCCTTGCCAAGGTTAAATCTATAAAAGTGTAGACCCCATTTCTTTGTTTTTCTTTATCACAATACTCCACACCCTTATGATCTGTCTATTATTATAATAACTATGCCAGCAATGTTTTTTGGTTGGCATTGTGCTCGCACCAAGTTTACTCACCTATTAAAAGCGGTGTAATCTACCTCCAGCAAACATGATTTGGCATTTCTATTAGTATAGTAACCATAAATGGGTTTTGGTTTAACACTCAAACGATCCAAATCCAGTTTAATTTCGGCCAATTTATGCCAAAATGTTGGACTTACAAACGATTGCAGCGGTGCAAATTGTACGATATTATTTTCACTTTCCATTGTTTGTTCGCGTCGAAAAGTTTTTAACTTATTATTGTGATTAATTTACCGTATTAATATTGGATGTTTCCGCGTATGTTTCCTTAAAGGCAACCGCTACAGAATACAAAAAAATCGCAAACGTTTAAATACAAAAATAGCAGAATCAGTCAAAACAAATAAATGAACTGTTTTTGACAGCATAGATGCCGTCAGCTGTTCGCTGTTTTGTTTATAAACTATACAACAGGGTGTATCAAAATGTTGTTAAAAACGTTAAAGTAAACAAACGAACCCAATGAACATTGCGTTTAACTTTTTTTCATTCCTTTGCCGCAACAAATTTATTTTGGACAATAAATTACCAGAGTTTACATTGTGAAAGTTATCCATCCGCAGTTTAATTGAAATTCATTAATAATCTTGAAATTAATTTAGATTGACCAATACTAATATGAAAACACTATGTTAACTCAAACTTTATCCTATTATGCCTTAAGACTCTTCTCATTGCAATTAAAACAAAATTCATATTTTCTCAAACTCATTTAGCTCTCTATCTTCCTTTTCACCACTTCCTTTTCATACTCTTCCCACTCGTGAGGAAGATAATGATGTAGTTCTGGAAGCTTCCAAACTCATCTGCCTGCTCATCACAATGAGCGGAGGGTGATCCTGAGCCCAGCTAATTCAACTGTATAACTGTATAGTAACATAGCACAATATTTAGCTATCAGAATCACTATTCTTCTGTTTACAAAATCATAAGGCTTATAAAAGAATAGGATAAAAATCTTCTGACTAGGATAGCAATTTCCTGGCTGCAGGACTGGAACTGATTATTGGAAGTGCTTTAAGGAATGAAAATATTGGATTAGAAAAGCAAATTAATTTCCTTTAAAAGAAACAAAATTTATGTAAAAATATAATTAAATTAATTAATAATTTCAATTATAGCTAGTTTGACAAAAACAATATCTTTTTTACATTAAATTACATTTAAAAATTCACTGGATCACAGCACCAGAATATAAATATAAACATTAAAATACAAGTAAACATTTTATTGTCTTAAATATAGAGAGCTACGCCACAAAAAAATCAGTAGCACAAGAATACAATTTTTACTTCGGTTAAATTTTTACATTTAAATATACATAGAGAGACTAAACAATATAAAGAAAAATAATACAAAAATTAACGCTAATACAATAGGTAAATAATATTAAATATAAAATATTAAAATTAACATTTTCTCATACATACGTTGTTGTGCTGAAAATAAAAAAGCGGAAAAAGAATTTTATTATTCACAGTAGTTTAACAGATTTTTATTGTTTAATTTTTTTTCTTTTTTAATTGAAATGTAAATTGTAACAGAAGAAAATAAACAAGAGAAAATATTATTAACTATTAAACAATAATAAAATAAACAAAAATAAAACTAAAATTTTATTTAAATCATAATTAATACTAGAGTTGTAGAAAAAATTCTAAAAATAGTAACAAATTTATTTTGAATTCATTAAAGAGAACGTATTTTTATTGAAAAACCCGATTCTTAGGGTGTCAATAATGGCGAGCGATTGCCTGTAACTATAACAAGACTGTAATCCACATATTTTGCTGCATGGCCTATATATTCCACTTTATTGTAGATAATGATTGAAAAACTTGATAGTAGCCTAACAGGACAATAAAATAGGTACAAGGTGTCTTAAGAGCGTTGAAAAGAGTTTACGATGCTAGATAAATTAGAGATTAATTGCGCTATTTTGGTACGTGTTTGTCTGAGTACTAGAAGACAATTCGAAATCTCAACTGTAGCTTATGGTTTCTCCAAATGCCGACTGATACACTGTTTGTGAGGCGTTTAACATCGATATTGTTGACGTTAGATGGGATGCTGATAGATCTTCTATTGCTATTAGATGATTACGGTGAAGAGGAAGTATTGTTCGGTCAACCGGGTACTTAATAACTCGATTTCCTCATGTAGGTGACTCTTATTTATCATCTTGAAGCATACGATAACGTTGCGAAGCAGCGCATTATTTTGGGTTATCTGCAATATACGCCATTGCTTAGTTGAGGAGGGAGCGATCAATTGCTTTATGTGATGTTTTTAAAGACTGCAAAGGTCCTGCGCGGTGCTAGAAAAAACTTTCCGGACTTTATTTTATTTCAATTTTGTTACCTACGTATGTATATAACGAGTGGTAATCGCATACGTACACGTCTTTGTAGCTGTGAAACTTGGAATGGTTCTTGCAGTGTTATGCACACTGTTAATAAAATTTTGTACATTTTGTCTGCTATAAACAAACAAAATGAAGATGGATTGGACACATAATCCACGGAGACCAAATAATGGTATAAAAGAGAACGCCATAGAATATGGGATGCCGTAGAATGCAACTGAAACTCGAAGCAGACAAATTAATTCGGAATTAGGCATATTGGAGCACAAAACTGGCGTAAGCTCAACCAGTTTGTTGAAGTCCTGTAGTTATCATACCATACAATTAAAGCTAGAATTTTATAGAATTTTTAGGGAATTTTTATAATTTCTTAATAAATTTTAACATTTCTTTCAATGCAAATAACATTAACAATCAGTTTATAAACAACAAGATTATTGGAATATTCATGAAATTAATTACCAAAAATTTTTTTTCTAATCTAACCAAAAAATATAAAAAAAATATAAAAATAGAAATACTAAGAAACATCGTCCTTATCATTCCCTTTTACTCTTTTTATAGCTTTTATTCTCTCAAGAACTCGGGCATCTATAGCTTTCGTAAGATGTTTGAATGGTTTCCTATAATAACTGTTATTGTTACCATTGTGGACTCTTTCGCAGTGGGCAAATTTTCGTGCTATTCCCCTCAAAACTAACTGACAAAGAGCAAATGGAGGTGCTGTATGGAGTAGCCAAAAAGTATGCGTGCTCTTAAGTCCTCGTGATTTTTTAAAATGTTGCGTTCAAAGGAAGCGTAATGAAATTCTTTTAAATCATTTAAAACCAAAAGAAAATCTCTTTGAAGTGTTTTAGGCCAGAAAGGAAATATTGCAGCTCATCGATTTGTTGGTTAGTCGGGTTCTGAATCTTGGCTAACTACAGTGGCCTCTATATAGGATTTGCCAATTTCTAAACTGGGCAACAGATAATCTCTGATATGTGAGTGTGTTAATTCTTTAAAGTAATTAAATTTTAAGACGCGTCGAAATAGGCTTTCCTTACGTGCAAATTTATTATAGGGATGATGTCTATAGTGCGCAGAAACCGTGGCTACTAGATTTTTATAAGTACGAATTGAAACATCATTATTTACCTTACTATCATTATTGTTTATGCCTACGCTAGTACTACCAGGTACACGGCTTTGGTGAGGTTATTATATCTGTTTTCCCGCAACAATAGAAAGTTTCTGGCACTCTTGATATTGTGCCGTCACCTGTTACTCTCCAAACTTGAAAAGAGTTGTTTGGTTTCCCGCTGACGATGTTATTTGTGATAGTAAATCAGCTTTAGCCTGTGCTGATGTTGAAGGTGATGGTGTTAAAGTATTCAGAGAATGGTGATAATTGTGATCCACAAGTCTTAACAATGAAGAATTATCGAAAACTGAACAGTTCGTATTTAATTCCTGTGAAATACGTAAAACTATTGAGCTCTGTGCCGTGGGTACAGTTGTGGGTATAGTTGTTGTGCAGTTTACTGGTGTTAAATGTGTTTCTGCCTGATTTAAATCACTAATAGCTTTAGGCGCCACCTAATGGGTATACTGGTATATAACTAGTGGACGTGTAGTGTGTTCAATTTGTGGCACTAAGGCGGCATTTTTTTAATGGCCTAACTTTGGCCACATTCTTTTTGTGTTTCGCCACTGTCATTATATTTTGACGAATGTGCCAAAACTTCTCTAGGATTTCTATTGACTTCATCTGTTAGGACACTATTTTTCTGCATGTTGTCTTGTTGTTGTTGTTCCATTTGCAAAAAATTCGCGGTTACTTTCTAAACTATTGGTTAAACCCTGAGCTTCTTTTTGTTTAGTTGCAGTTTCCTGACCCCTGGCAATTTTCTAATGTTGTAAAATATTTGCCAATTGTTCTATTTTTCCTTCATTTTCCTTCACCACCTCCTGTAAATATTGTCCAACTTCATTATCGTTTTCTATGTTTTGTTTCTGATTTTTTTGTTGTTGACTTACCAATTTTCGCCCTGCTTCCCAGACTAACATCCGGCAAGGCATCACTTGTGTGGAGTCATTGCTGGTAAATCCTGTATTTGCATGAATTGTTGGCTACACAATGTTGCATTCGATTCAAGAGAACCTTGGTAAACGTTGTGCTAAATTTATATCGGAATTGCTGCTATCACTCGAAACTAAATTATCGGATGCATTTGTTGTGGTACAAAATCATCGAATTCAATTGCGATGGAAGCAGATCACAATAAATTGTGAAACTGTGTCATCTAACCTAACGATTCCTCTTCATATGGTACACAGACTGTAATACTTATTGTCATCCATCCTCATAGAAAGTAAATTATTCAGTAACTTTTTATCGATTGGTTCAGTTTTAATGCAGGGACTCTGTTCACTTAGCGTTATAACTTCACCTGTAGAAGATAAAGCTTCCTGAATTGGCTTAAAACACAGTCAAAATACTAAACTTACAATTACCACTTGATGATGCAGACACATTCAATGAAATTATATTCATTGAGCAATTGTTTAAAGGATCATTTGTAACTCCTACTTCAGCTGGCAGCATGCTGATTTGTTGTTGTGTATTGGGTAGCAAAACACAATTGAATTCTTTTATAGATTGATTGGCATTGGATGAACTATTCACAGCATTGTTAGTCTCAACTTCAACTTCTGAAATACAATCGGGGCACTGTAAAATAAATGAGAATCAATTGTTTTTGAATCTGTTTGCTAGCACAACTATAATATAAACAAAATGGACACATAATAATTATTTTTATCTGAAACATCTTCGTCACTAAAACATTTTTCTTTTATTCATTAAAGTCAATGGAGAATGAATCTCTCCTGAGGCCAAAAATTGCGTAGTATATCCTGAGCAGAACTGGAAAAGAAAGAAGATGAAAAATGTCGCAATTCCACAGTTAAAAGTGGAATCCAGAGATTTGCCTATTGTAAGTCACGACTAGTTATAGGCTGTAAGGATTCCATAACCACCGTTGGACCGTATTTGATCCGCCTCTGTTGGGTTCCGGGATGGCTGCTACTCTTGGTGATGCAGTGATCTATGTAATCCTAAGTGTCTTGTAAAGTTGTTAAAAGATTAAGATGTTATTTTACCTATTTCCTCAGGATAATTTACATTTTGAGTAGAAGCTTCAGACTGCTCGATCGGTTCTTGGTGTGAAGCAGACATGTCAGCTATTAAAACAACGAAATAAAATAGATCTCTCAACAATAATGTTTCTTTAATTGAAGAATGTTTACCTTTGGCTTGATATGGACAAATGTCTTTTGTGGATTGAACAGGCTGTTCAGCAGTTTTCTGGGAAGCACATTCTTGAGATGGACAAATATTTGTTGGGGACTGAACAGGTTCTTCAGTAGTTTCCTGCAAAGTACGCTCTTGAGAGGGACAAACATTTGTTGGAGACTGGACAGGTTCTTCAACAATTTCCTGCAATGGGCACTCTTGTATAGAACAAACATTTGTTGTAGTTTGGACAGGTTCTTCAGTAGTACACTCATCAAACATAGTAACATCAGCTGAAATGTAAACAAAATTCAGGTTTCGGGTTTCTTTTTGACGATTTTCGTAATATAAGCATAGTTCAACAATTTTATAGACGATTAAAGACAATATAAAATTGCCGAATGTCATCTACAAATCTATAGCTTACCTGATTCGCTATTGCAAATATAGTTTGTATAGAATTCTATATAAACTAAAGGTAATTGGCCCAACCATTTTTCTTGTTTCCAACAGCGATTATAATATTCGTTAAATTCATTATTAACGACAGTGGAATCATTAAAATTTAACTTTTTACCAGTACGTTTCTCATAATCAATCTTTACACTGTTCTCTATATTCGTACATGTTCTCAAATCAGACCAGTGCAATAATTTTGGTGAAACATCTGCCAACATGGTGGAGTGTTTGTTAAAGCGTATTTTTTTCTTTTGCAAAAAATCGCAAAGATTTTGTAGAGTTATAAAGAGATTCGTGGGCCATACATTAGGTGTACGAAATACATAACGATACATACACTCAGATATGTGGTTATCCTTGTATAAAGATTGTCCCTCGTAAATGGTTGTTAACTGAAGAAACTCCTCATAGGATATGCTTAAAATGCTGCGCAATATCAATTGTTTTAAACCAAAGGATGTGCGTACCACATATGATAGAGTGTTAACCTATAAAATGATAAAAAAAACTGTACTTAAATGATATCATAGTGCAGTAATTTTAATTATAATTACCCTTTCCACATTGCGAAAGAATATACGTTTTGCTTTTTCTAAAGTCTTGTTGTTTTGATTGGTATTTTCTATTTGCTTTTCTGAAGAATCCTGACTTTTAGCTACAGTACTGGTATTTACATTTTCTTGTAATTCTTTATCATTTTCTGATTCTTTGGTTTTTCCATCTTCAATTTGAGTTTCTTTTATGACATTTGTGTGCCTTGAGACATTTTTTTCTTCACTTTGTTTTGCAACATCCGTACTATTTTCTTTACTTAAATGAGTATGTTCCTCAGAATTTCTGATTTTTACGGGATATTTTGATGCAAAATTTGAATTTGTTAAATATTTCCAATAATAATTATAATTTAATGCATCACATAATTCCCTATCTTTTAAAATACGTTCCACAATATCATCCAGTTTATCGCAAAAATCATTTAAAATTTGTCTCAAAGGTATCTCATTGCATTGCAGAAAGATTTTATAAGTATCAGAGGTAAAATCCATTCTACTATCAAAGTTTTGATTTAATTTCGTCAAAAGCTTTCGACGAAACTTTTGGAAAGTTCTAGAAGTTATATTAAAGAGTTTACATGTGAAAAACGGACAATTTAAAATGTGATTCAACTTACTTTTCTTGTTGTAAACATTTGATCACATCGTGGGATAGAGTTTTGGTACTAATTTCATCAGTAGCTACTTGAACTTGGGTGTCTGAGATTAAATTTCTCTTTTCATTTATTGTCGAGCTTTAAAAGAAAGCATGAGAATTAAAAAAAACAAAGCAATATCAACAAAAGAGAAGTAATTCTTTCATAAGAATAAAAAATTGGTTCAAGATCTGAAGTTCTATTACGGAATTGATAACTTTACTTCTGATCAGTCATAATGCGGATCCATTTTGAAATCTATTCTATGCGATTGGTCCAGAAACAAATTGTATAAAGGATATCTAGAATTGTGAATAGTTTTGTGGTACTCCTACTCTCGTTCTTCAGTCGTTGTAGGTACCTGCTGCTTTTTTAATTGAATTGTGGACAGTTTTGTGGTACTCTTACTCTCGTTCGTCAGTCGTTGTAGGTATCTGCTGCTTCTTTTAATTGCAAATAACACTTCTAACAAGAAACCACTCTTGTTGTAACTATGTATCGAAGCATCACTTTGGAATCCTTAAAGTTATCCAAACGTTTTACTTTTTGCAAAATCCCTTTGTGCCTATCAGACAATATTACCCAAAGCCCTTAAGACAGATAATATGGTGGAAATTATAAATTCAACCCTTACCAGGACGAATTCTAACCTATTTCGTTCTAAGATAAGGTAGTAACGTACGAAATGTATCTTTTGGCAATTTAGATCAGTTTTACGTTTCAATTCTGCGCTAATTATCTCGATAAATCGTAAAAGGCAATGGAGAATGGTAGCAAGGAATAGTGCTGATAAGTCTGTAAGATCTTCTATGGGATACCTTTGGGGTCAATCGGCCAATGGATCAAATAGAGGCTAGCTACATATATATATTTATTTACGTGACTATGACAAAGACTGCAGCTTTTAAGGATGGAATGCTTTTGAACATTAATTACTATTCCTTTAAATCGCTTTCAATGAAAAGAATAAAATCCTACCTTTTAATTATTTCCTGTTCTTGTCGTACTTTATCTTCCACGTCACTGATTTCGTTAGGTTGACTTCTACTGCAAAAAACAAAAATCAAAACAAAAAGAGGACAATAATAACTAATCTTTAGAAAATTGTTTAACAAAAAAGTGAAATACAAATGCAAGTACCTTTCACTAATATTCCCGTCCTTCTCAATTACATTTTCGTTACATATTTGTGAAGCTCTTAAATTATATTAATTATTATTATTATTATTAATTATTAGCATTATAAACCAAGTAAGTAATTCAATATCTTACCTCTCTTGCTGTGACTCCACATACACATTAGCTGTATTCATATTTAAGACATTGGCAATATCTTGTTCACAATTTTCACAAATGTGCTGATGTTTTAAAATTTTACTTACTAAAGCAGCATGAATATATAAATCATCACAATAGCTTCCTTTTATGATATTATGTATGAATATTTTAAATAAATTGTTAACAGCATTCATGTCACGGGGTAAAGATAGGAATTGTAAAATATTTGTTTGTTGCATAAAATCATGATGGGAAATATAAAGAAACACACAATTAGTATTCGAGCAATTTAAAGGTGTTACACTGTAATGGAAAAGTAAATACAAATTTACGATAGTATTGAAAGCATCGTTTTATGGAATAAAATATTGAATTACCTTTCTGCATTGGCAGTATGATTTGCTAAATTTAATGTTGTGGGTGGTAATAAACGATTTTCTAACGATTTTCTAAGATTTCTATTAATGTTTTAGGATTATTTGTTACGGGTTGTTGTCTTTGCCCATTATAATCCTTATTTATTTCCTGTTTTAAAACTAATAGCGGATTAATGTTTTTGTGTGCCTGCACATATAGATTATCGGGTATTTCAAACATTTTCTCTCTTAAATGTTGTGGGCAATCATCCGTTAATTTTAGTTTGTTAAATGGTTTAAATTTTCTATTTTCCGGCGCCAAATAATGTAGAATATAAGCTCTGTGCAGTATAAAGGGTAATTTTTTTAAATCTTTATATCTGTTTAAACAATAAGTGGTAAATAGTTCTGAAATGTTGGTGTATTTCTTAAATTGTGAAAACGTTACAGGACAACAGTGACAATAACGCAGTAACTCTTTGTAATCCTTTTTTGTTTTTGTAGTATTTTCCGGAACATCCTGCGTTTGTTGGACTTTAAAGAAAAAAAAAAAAACAAATTTTATATCAAAAAGCAATAATTTAAAAAAGGCAATAATATACTTTTAGAACGTTTAGGTGAAGGCTCTTTAACATTGGTTTTTGGGCTTCTTTTAATACCCGCTAAAGATGATGTTGTTTTATTGTTGCTTTGTAATGTTGGATTTGGGCACGGCTCCTTATTTTCTGGCAGTATGGCTGCAGAACAGATACCTGAATTATTCGAAGTACTTTCTTCAGCAACCGTACACATACGCAAAGTTAGCATTGTTCCGCTAACAGCATCAATGCATTCCATTGCATTTTCATTAACTGTCAATTGGGTATTGGCTACAGAACTATTATCTACAATCATTGCAGTTAAAATGACAAAAGAAAATTTGAAAATAAAATAAATTTTAATATAAAAGTAAAAAAACTTACTTTCCTGTCCCTCTTCTAAGTGTCTATCATCCGAAGCTACATCAACATCATTTAGCTCCTCTTTAATTTCAACAATATCTTTTAATTCCGGGAAAACCAAATGCTCTGCGCGTATGTTAGCAAAAGCATTGACATCAACACCTTGTGGTATTTGCAAAAGACGACTTTTTAATTGTTTTGTTGTGTATTTAAATTGTATTGGAAATTTATCCGCCAACTGGTATTAAGTAAAATGCTCGATAATAATTCATTAAAGTAGCATTAAAGCTTCTTGAGAATTTTATATTTCAAATAAATATTCTCCTGACCAGAAGCTATACTTTTAAATAAATTATCTATAACATGTTCATAAAAAGTATATTGTTTAAATTCTTCTAGTGTTACTGGCAAAATTGCATTGCTATTCGTGCTACAAGCTGTAATCTGTGGCTGAACCAAACATGTTTCTTCAGTATTTTTTGTATGCTGAGGCATACTTTGATCGCTAGAATTTGTATTCCGTATTTCCTGAGCCAAATTTAATACTTCCGTATTATTGTTGGTAATACTTTTTTGGTTTACAACAGGTATTGGCATAATTTGCGTTTGGGTCACAGGTATTGCTTCAGTATTATTTGTAACCTGACAAATAACTTGATCATTACAATTGGTATTCTGTGTTTCGAACAAGGCTATCGTTTCACAATTACTTATATTTTGAGCAATATTTTGCTCTGTAATGTTTGCTGCCACATTTTTATTGTTGGTATTACTACAATGAGTATTCTGGGCCTGGTCCAAAGCTATTTTTAAACTATTATTTAGATTCTTAGTAACAGTACTAATGGCTGGCTCTTTTTCTACATCATCCGATTGTTCTTTTAAATACAGTTTAGTTGGTATATTAAAGAATTTATCGCTTATATGCTTTGGACAATTATCCGCCAATTGAATTTTATTAATTGGCGATATGTTTCGATGTTCTGGTGCCAAATAAAATAAAATATATGAACGATTCAATATTAAACGTTCTTCGTGGCTGTTCAATTGTTTCTTTTTGCAAAGCTCCTTTACCAAATCGTTAATGTTGCTGTACTTTCGAAATTCTTTATAAGTTATAGGACAACAATGTAGGTAAGGCACTAAGGCTTTGTAATCAAATGGCTTTTGGTTGGCTGCTGGTGTTTGTGTATATAAGTCTAAATTTGTATTATGGTCTATTGATTCTTTAGGATTTTGTTGTAAATTATTATTGCTTTCTGTGGACATTATTGGTTTTGTTTTTCCATTTGTAACTGGGGATTCCTTAGGACTTGATGTTGGAGTTACTGCTTTTAAATAACATTGTTAATATTTATTTAAAATTTATTTACTTACACATATTTACCTTTATTACTTGTTTTTGATGCTGCTAGCTTTTTTAAATTATCTTCTACGCTCTGGCTACTTTCCATGGCTGGTATTTCTATGGGTTTTTGTGTCAAACCAGGAGATTTATTTATACTAATATCATGCTTTTGGATTTCTATTAATAAAAAATGATTCTTTACAAATTGTTTAGTTAAATAAATTGATTATAAATGTTTACCCTTTTCAATTGTTTCATGTATTATTATTTCGACAGGCGTTATATCGTTAATTTGAATGGTTTTCACTGTAAAGAAAATTAATAAGTTTTTAAATCACATCAAATTATAAAGATTAATTAATTTGATTTGTTTTCTGTTACCTATAATAATATTCTCATTTAATTCCGTAGTTGAATTAGTTTTTTCGGGGGAACTTATCGCTGAAATTTATAAATTACAATAGTTTTATGAAAATGTCAGAGGAACAAATTTTATTTTTTAATTATTTATGTATGTCTATTGAAATTCAGCTAAGCAATATAAAAAAAAAAGATTTATACATTCACGTTTTGTGTACTTTTATTTCACGCCAAATTCAAGGATTTTTCCAAAAAATTGTTTTAAACAAACTCTACTAAAAAGAAATCCGTAAATATCATACAAGGGCCGGAGCAAACAGTGTAACGCTATTATACTCTAATATCCTATAATGCAACCAACTTTTTCGTAAATATTTATAGACAAGTTTACTTATCATTCAATATCGAATGCATTTATAAACTTACGTTGACTATCATCTTCCACTTCTTGTTCTGCAGAATCTGCAGCCTGGACT
>QOCX01004049.1:0-15160 GCA_005959815.1 Sarcophaga bullata | reverse complement strand
AGCTTTAAACTTGTAATCCCCAGGTGTGTGTGTGTATCGTATCGATGTTGTATTTAGTTTGTGTATTAAAAAAGTTTCTTTATTCGAAGAAAAAACAAAACAAAACAAAAAACAAAATAACAAGAATAAGTATTTTGCGTGTATTAGAAACCTTTAATACTTTTGGCAGAAAATCATTTTCTATTGACTTACAGGTAAATGGAAGTATAGCCCAATTGTTATAGTTTTCTTAATCGAAATTCATTTTTAAAATGTATTGCTTAAGGTCTTAATATATAAAATTTTTCCATTTTTTTTTATTCCTAGAATTCAGGTTACTGTCCCCCCCACCCATCACAAATTGTTTCTTGTAAGAAAAAAGTCAACTTTCTTAGATTATTTTCTTAGAAATTTTGTTCTTAATTTCTTGCGTGTCAAATACAAGAATTGCCAGAGAGATTATTGTCGGTAGATTTATTGCAAGTAATTCAGTTTTCTCTTGGTTTTTTTATTTGTTGGTGTTTTTTATGTTTTTTTTTTTTTTTTTTTTTGTTCTTTAAAATGTTAAAAAGTTTAACAAATTGTCCAAGCAACTAATGTATTAATTTATTTATTTTGTGTGTAGGAATGAAAAGAATAAAAAAAATTCCTAGAACTTATGTTATAATAAAAAATTTTGGATTTTGTTGTGATAAAAATAAATGATTTGTTGCATTCCTTAATAATAATACACGTACCAACACATTATTTTATAATTTTTGGTCTTTTTCAAATTTACTTAGGCACTCTCAAATCCATTGCCAGCAATTTTTTCCAACAGATTCCAAAACAAATTATAACCAGAAGAGGTTGGGCAAGGTTAAATAGCACCCAATATGATTACTTCAGTCCTCTAGGCTTCCATGGTAGCACCAACATTGCCTCATCAAATAATTATAACACTTGGCTGGCATCCTCTTTTCTATCCTGATAGTTCCTAGTGAGAGGAGAATTCTATTTAAATCACATGCTTATCACACAATCTAGTCAATAAACCCTGGGTTTCCCAAGAATTCTTTGCTTAGGTTCACAAGTTCCTATGACCACAGAACGGCAGTAATGTAGTGTATGTATTGGTAAAGCAAGAGATAATAAAATTTAACAAACTCTTCACTTTGTGAATGGTCTCGGACTCTTAAGAAGATTATTGTTGCCTCTTCTGGCAAAATTAAAAACAAAAATTATGATTGATAAGAATCAGCTGACCCACCTCCGTTTAAAACATTTTTTTTTTGTTCAACCTTTTTTAAAACAAAATTAAAGAAAGAAAAACCTGGCAAAGGACAGACAATCCAACAAATTAAAAGGCTAATGGAGAGAGAAAGAGAGAGAGAGAGTAAAGAAAGAGAAATTTAATGGATGACTTTTAAACCGCAATTGATTACAATACATCTTACTTTTTTTTTAAGGATTAAAAGAATAATCAGTATTATTATCAACACCATTATCGCTGTTGTTGTTGTTATTATTGTAATTTGAATCATTATCATAAAACAATACAAGCCAACCAGGCAAACAGCCAACCAATAGCAGTGCTACAAGTATACATCATGATATTTTGGCTACTCACCCATGCCACACCTGTATTATCATCATTTATCATTTAACAACTCGACGCCATTAATTTAAGATGACATTATCATTACCACCTCATCTCAACTCATTGGAATTCAATGTTACATCAACGCATTTCATCCTTTACACGGCAACCATTTGCCGTTTACCCACCACCTACCGCTCTCTGTTGCCAGCACAACCGTGAAATACTCATCACCAAAAACCACGACAGGAAACAACAATATCAACAGCAATGTTGCTGTTTATTGTTGGCTTTGTTGTTAACCAAATGACAAAAACAACCAATAACAACACAACAACTGTAACAAACAACCGTAACAACATTAACAAATATAAGACAGCAGCTAAAGAGCAACAAAACAGAACAGAAACATCATCACTCAAATTGTAATTGTAAACTGAAACGAAATGAAAACGAATATGAAAATGAAAACGAAAGAAATGAAAATAAAAATTGTCATCTTCTTTCTGCTTCTTCTTCTTCTTCTTGTTTTATTTGAATTACAAACCTTCTAACTTTCAAGTGCAACCACGCGTGTATATTTCATTTCAAGTTGAGCAACAAAAAAAAAAACACCAACAACAACAAACGCCTACCACGCATTACGTTACGTTACAATTTATTTCTCTTTACCTTTTCCGGAATTAGCTTATTAAGACACGAGTTTATTATCTGCCTGGCGGCTTTTTCTTATAGGCTTTATTTTTGGAATATTTACAGCGAAGTAGGATTGATTTAAAAAAGAAATTTTTTAATTGCAAACAATTATCTTTGCCGCAACAGTTGAGGCACATATCCAGGTATTCTAGCATGACTTTATCGATAACAAAGCTCTCATAAAACAAACAGTTTCTCAAAAAAGAAAAGATTTCAGTAAATTCTTGGTCCATATTTAAACGAACCTATTGCCTAGAAATTGATTGGATCTTCTGTCGGCTACGTGAGAACAATCCTTGTGATGGCAATAGCTTGACAGTTGATAATGACAAACTTTGATGATCATCAGAATAATGCTTTCAATTAAAAATTTCTTAAAAAAAAATAAATCGTTGACGAGACTCACAGAGTCCACATAAACGGCCTAGTGATGCAAGTCATTTATGCGGCTACTGATCGTTTACGCACTATAAAGTAATGTTCGTTCCGAAGAGAATATTGCCACTGAAGCTCAGAAGTCAATTGGCCATTCAGATGCTCAAGTTTGGTTAGTCCTTTGTCCCTTAGATTACGTAGACCATTTATGGCCTATCCGAATAACAACTCGTCCAAGAAATAAAGCCGTAAAGCCTTCACGGTTGCCCTTTAAGCGTATCAATGTATACATGAACTCGGGTTTTATTAGCAAGTCCAATAACATAAAGACCCACTGTTTTCTTCTAAATTTCATATTTTTTTGTTTAAGTCCATGAAAAAACACACCGTGATGATAGAGACTGATGATAGAGGTCCAACATTTGTCAGCTGTTATCAGGTTACATCCGCAGTATTTATTGGACCGAAAAGTTTTCCATTTATAGTATGGATGCCTTAAAACCTGTACCATCCGATCAATTATAAAGAAATTTGAAGAGAACTGGATGTGTTACTGATAAGATCAGAGCTTGTTTATCATTGCATATGTATCGATTTCGTTAAGTGTGGAAAATGTGCTAAACAATCCGAACAACCGCGCTCTTCCCAATTCTCATTGTACGGCTCATTATTAGGTCCAACTCTAGGTGCATCAGTCGGACATAAATGTGTGATGGTGGTTCTATAAGTCAACCAGCAAAATTGCAGCATATAAGGCATAAATGATGTTGTCAAAAGGTATTATTGGTGTGGAGGTATCATGAGAGTATATTTTTCAAAAATGAGCCTGGAATATATTCCCCCTACAATGGCAAGGTGTAGTTATTGTATCAAATTCACAAAATATAATCCTGTAGACAATATTGCTAATTAAATTCTAACACCTGTTCATATAGGTCCTTTCGAAAGAGGTCTGCTAATGCCATTTAAAGTACACCAGACAAAAGACTAACCCCCCCCCCTTATTTTAGCACCCTAGTAAATTTAATATCCATTTGCCGGTACATCATTATTAATTCTAGGCAGTGTTCATATAAAATTCGTATAATTTTGTTTATGAACAGGTCTGTAGACAAACATATACCATGTAAGCACATGTAACATGTAAGCTTCTGGTACAGTGTACAGTGACTGCATCTATATTTATTATCGAACTTTTTATGTTAAGTTAAATGAAAATTCCTGTAATGAAAAATGAAATAGGAATATGTCGACTGCTGAAAAATTATTTAAAGTTCACGAAGATGATGCTGCAAATTGTGAAGCAGAAGTGACGTGGGCTCTTGGTAAACAGTTTTTAGAATTCAGTGCCGCACATAGAAATGGATTTGTGCCACCATATCACAAACTGAAATGAACTTCTCTAGAAATTGAATGTGATCCAGCAGAACAGTTAAATTTCTGAAAAAGTAAAGGCGATTGAGAACAGTTCTTTAAAGTTCCATTGCAGCAAATAAGCACCTAATTTAGGACACATCCATACAATAACAGATTTTCCAATTATTAAATAAAATGTATATGGATAAACTATTTAGAATTTCCCACCCTATCACAGTAATGTCTCCAGTATTTAGTTTCAAATTTTCTAATCAGTTTCTCGAATTGATGGCCTCAGAAAATGGTTTCCTGTATGCCTTAAATTCTGTCTACAATTGTACAATGCAAGCAGTTTAATACAAGTTTTTTTCATTACTTCAACTAAAGATTTCATCATGGTGTCCGATTACAAGACAGAGTCACTGTATGTGCAATTTCCGGCATGGGAATAGCTTTAAAGAGGAAAAAGGGAAATGTTAATAATATGATTGTATTTGTATTCGACTTGCTTGTCTGTTTAATTTATTTTTGTAGGTACATTTGTACATTTGTGTGTTTGTGTTTGTATTTGTGTGTTTTGTATTATTCTTTTCTGTTACACTAATAGTGTTGTGTTAATGTTATTGTATCTCTCTCTCTCTCATTGTTGTTGTTGTTTTATTATTATTATTATTATTGTTTCTCTTAGTTTGTTTTATAGACGTGTTTGTATATCCTGGTATTCTATTTTATTTAACTGTGTGTACGTTTGTTTAAGTATATTTGGATTTGTACGTATGTAAGTGGCTGTATGTATTTGTTTGTGTATGTATTTGTTACTTTGATAAATTATTATTATTCCGTTGTTGTTAATTAAATTTTATCGTTATTGATTGCTATCAATATGAATATAAAGAGTATATTGGTGTTGGTATTGGTGTTGTTGTTGTTATATGGCTATTGCTACTTGCTATAATTGTTGTTATTGTATTATTGCTGTTGATATTTGATGTGTATTAATGACATTGTTTTTACAATTCGGAATAAAAACTCAATAAACGTGTGTGTCATGTTTAAATGGATTTGTAGGTGGGGAGTTGTGGAACTACAACTGGAGCATAATAGACGACTTAAGTTCTGTGAGAAGGCATTTAGGACAAAACAATTATACCTACGTGAATTACATTTTTGGTATATTTAATGGCACTTAAAGAAGACATTTTTTTACAGGCAATGTCAGCTTAAAAAAAATTGACATTTTTGTTTGACTAACTGCCAATAGGTCTTTAATGGGATTAAGAAGGAATTCATGTTGATACTGTAATGATAATCAAGAATAATTGATAAAAAAAATGATAATATAACACGATTAAATTCTACAAATTTCGTTTAACTACAAACCACTGTCTCTCCTGCCTACTTCTTTCGCTCTCAACTGTAAAAAGTATTTCAATTGTAGGTATGTTCGCCGTTGTATCAAATTAAATGAGGCATACAAATGCCAATTACGTATTATTTTATACACATTAATTATAAAGATCACTACTAATTAATAAAATAGAAAACAAAAAAAAATTATATTTTATTCTTTTAATGTCATTTTCCCCCCTTTCCATATTATGCGAGTATTTTCACGCAAAACAAATTGATTTTCAACAATAATCGCCTTCATTAGTAAAACGTTTGTATTGAAGGGGTGTGAAAATACGAATTTGATTTGCCATTTTGACACCGTTATTATGTTATTAGCGGGTAATCATTAACTTATTAATGGTAAATGAAATGAAATTATGACATAAAAGCTAAAAGATAAAAAGAAATTAAAGAAATTAAAGGAAATTTTTAATTTCTTTTTTAAAACGAACACAAGCTTAAGCTATTGTAGTGTTAAGTTGATGCACATGTTTGGACACTGGAACGTGTAGTACACGTTCTCTAAGCCACAAGCCTTCTAAACAAGCCTTCATTTTGTCAATAAATCTATAGAAAAACATCGCCTCGAAAACTATTAAGGTTCAGAAACTAGTATCTCATCTATAGGATGGGTCATCCATCGGCTTAAAATTAAACCATCGGTTATTTCAAATCTGACAATTCTTATGTCATTCTATTCTGTCACAAAATTCTGTATATTATCTCACTGAACGTAATGTACGCTTGAGCACCAGTTTACGTTAAATTTTAAGAGAACATTTCGGTATGACGAGAACTATGCAAAGTTAAGCTGGTTCAAGGTTGAAGACGCATGATTATCAGCTTCGTTTGCGCTTCGCTAGATGGGTTAGCGAGAACGCACACGTGATCTTACAGAAGCCAATGCACCCATTACGAATGGCCGTTTGGTATGGCTTGTGGAGGAAAGGTATTATGGCTTATATTCTTTGAAAATGAGGACGGAGGGACTATCACCGTCAATGGACACACCTACCGCACCACCATAACCGATTCGTTTTGTACCCGCTCTGCATGGTATTGTTGTGAAGGATGTTCGGTTTCAACAGTATTGGTCCAACTTGGCACTCATCTCATGCAACAATCGATTTACAGCGTCAAACGTTTGATGGTCGTTTAATTATACGAAATGGTAACGTCAATTGGCCGTCAAGAGAAGATGCGATTTGCCATCATTGAATTATTTTTTGCAGGGAGCCGCTACAGAAAAGTGTTATGCCGAAAAACCAGAGACAATTGAGGATTTGAAGGCCAACCGTGCATTCAAAGGAGGTACCGGGAGGCCAGCGGTAGCAGCCATATGAATGAAATAATAATTCTGGCAAGCAAACAACATTTTTTTGTGATTGATTTCATACCCTTATTTACCCTCCAAGGTTCTTTTTTAAAATGGAAAAGGCTGCAGTAGAGTCAAAGAATAAAACTGATGACATTTATCAGACCATTCTGTTCTATCAGACCATGAGGTACAAGAAAAAAAATTTTAAAACATGAAGTTATTTTGCATTGAACTTCAAGACAATGTGAAGTTAATGAAAACGAGAAATCCGACATATTTGAAGGACAGGGAGTAGTGTAACAACCTATTCCATTGACATGTTGATGAGGATGAGACTAAAAAAGCTTAAGCAGTTTCCCACATACACTAGCCTCATAAGTTATATGGCAGAAACTCCAGGATGTACATCTTTAAGAATTTGGGCATTGCGTAGGAAGAGCTTAATATTTCTGGGCTCATCATACTTTAGACCTTAAACCGAAGGAAATCATTGTGTTTGTAAACAAATCGGAATATTTCTAGTGATTTCACATGCCATCATAGCATTAAAGAGGCGGCAGAGTGGCATCAAGTTGCCAATCGATAAGCATTGGCGTCGTAACATACTTGTCTATCCTCTTAGCATCTCTACTCACTCTACCGAAGCAATTTCCATAATAGTAGCAGATTGGAGGATTTGACCAATAACCTGTCATCCATTGAGAAAATAATCGATCGATCAACTGCGTTAATTATCTTGATCTCAAAAATAGCCTAGATCCAGAGGTTCCTTACAACCGCAAGCCACTCGTGATTTATTCTAGACGATAGATTGACTGTTAGAAACGAAAACATGGGTCAACCACAAGCGTACCCTCGTTCAAATTAAAGCCTTAAAATTAAGGGCTCTAATAGCTGCGTATTTTTTTAATTCTACCACACACATACATACAATACATATCTACGTATTATTTGCATATAATTTTTCTACGGTTATTTAATATTCTCTTCAAAATTAATTATATCTTCTATGCAGCTTGTATTTCCAGTGAAAAATGTTGTTGTTTTTTTTATAAATTTTTTTAAACAATTTTTTTACACAAAAATTGTAACCAACTCTACCGTAGTCTATTCTGTATAATTTAACTAGAAATTCTTGTTATATTATAACCGCTGTGTGGAGAGTAGAAAATTTACTTAATTTTGCTTTTAACAAATTGTTGGCAGTACCAAAAAAAAAAAAAAAACCCCAATAACAACAATAAAAATAATACAACAAAAGAAAAAAGATACAACAACATTTTTTTTTACTACTGCCCATCATTATGGTTTACAACAGCTATTGCTGGCTGTTGTTGTCTGTTTGCATAGGTATGTTGCCAACAGAGCATGAATAAATGCACCTTTAATATTGCAAGTGACTCATTTAAAATTCAATAAATTGCTTTTTTATGCAAAAAAAAACAAAAAAAAAAAGAAACTTAGCACAGCTCAACTCGGTTTCAACCAAAGACAAGATACTACCACAGAGCATATTTTGTTTTAAAAACATTTTTTTCTTTCTTCTTCTTTTTTTTCTGTGTTGTTAGCCTCTGTTGTAACTTAAAAACGAAGTTAAAACTGTATTGTAATTGCATTGAACAATTTTGAAACATAAAAATGCAAAAGAAGAACAACAAAAAAACAAAACAACAAAAATGCGAGAAAAAAATATTTTAAAACTTTAGACGACCACAATCAAGAATCACACACAACAATAGCACCGCAGCATTGGTGGTGATGCCATGGACAATTATGTGGTAAACGCCGATGGTAATGCAACCAACAGAAACACAAAAATAAAGTTTTTAATATTTCGAATTTAAAGGCCTATTTATTATTTTCTTTTGTAGAGGCCTATTTACCTAAACATTTCACCAAAGTTTCTTTGAAGTGTTAATATTCGTCGTTGGTAGTCAATTAAAAAAAATTCAATCAATAGGTTAGTTAGCCGTAGTATAGCAGGTAGTGTTGGCTTATTAGACGTGTGGCCACCAAGTCAAACATCTAGTCAGACATCTCCAACAAGTCGAAATTCGAATATTCTTCGCGACTCCATCTCAGCTGTGAGTAAAAAAATTTGCCATCAAAAGTTTCTCAAAAATCTGTTGCTCGATGTCGACTTTAACTGTAGGTCCGCCACTCATTTATATAAAATTAGAATACACTTCAGTTAAATAGTGGAGAAGTTGGTTCGTAATCCTGACAGAATTATTGTAATGACCAATTATGTTATGTATGCATGTAGGTAAGATAGCGACAGCTTAAACATTGCGTGATGTTCACAGGGCGCTGATGTACCATTAAGAAGAATATTTTAGCTTAAGCCACCCTGACTCTGTTCTTAGTCCTGTCCAAAGTCCCTTTATCCTTATTTCAGATACTTCAGCAGAATGTTAGGAATGATGTGTCCCAGTATTCTCCTACACGTTAAGTGATAGAAGGGCTCCTTCTCCCACTCCTAGTTACAGCTTCTCTTTTATTTAAGGAAATGCCATTATAGTTAGGCGCTGTCCCTTTAATAGGACCAAATAAAAATTTTTTCCAGTTCTGGCCAGAACGTCTGACATTCTTAGATGAAATAACGAATTTCTGGGCGAGACTGAACTTACATTTAAGCTCGACATTCGAAAGGGACTGGTCTGGCAATCTGAAATATTTACGAATAGATCGATAGGACATTAGCTTTGAAAACATTTCTCACAATTGCAACGTACCCTTGAAGGATCTTTAAAACTTAAGTAAACGGAATGTTGAAGAATCCTTGAATCCTAATATGGTCCAATGTAATAAAAGCTTCACAATTCCTTATCAAAAAACTATTTGTTGTGTCCAAAGTCTTAAAAAGTATTGTCCTTCATGTCAATTGCTAAAAATACCTGCAACATTGGTTGCAACATTTCTTGTTCTCTTCTGGTAGCAAAACATTTCCATTTTGAATATAAAATTCCATCGTAAACTGATGTGTTAGAGGTCTATCGCTGAACAAGGTGGAATAGATTTTCTTAAAAAAAACACAGCATGACGACAACAACAACAACAACTACTACTACTACTACAACAATAAAATGTTGTTACTAAAACAGAATCTTTTTTATTAGTCACCACCATTGGTTTTCAAATGAAACCAAAAAAAAAAAATGTTCATTGGACTGTTGTTTTTTTCTACTGCCAGCAATAATGTTCGTTGGTTCCGTTCGTCGTTAAGTTACCAGACCCATGTTAGTTGTATTTTTCTTTCGTTTTATAGTTAAATTATGCGGTTTAGAAAGTTTTCATTGAAGCTAATTTCAACAACAACCGTTTAAATATTGAAATGTAGGAGCATAAAACGTAATAATATCTTATGAATAACAAGGACAAGGAAAAGAAAGAGACTTGCGGGTTCATAACAGCAACAAGGAAATTGAGAAAACTGCCAACTGCAACTACAACTGCAGCTGCTGATGTTATTATTTGACAAACATAAATATTTACAGCGTATATAAAATGCAAAATAGATCAATTTAATGCAAAAATTACGAAAAAAGAAAAGAAAAGAAATTAAAATATTTCCACAAAAAACGTTGAGGAGTTAAGAAGAAAAAACTAAAATTTGGTTTGGGAGTGATGTACGAGAAGGTAAGGGAAATTTCAAGAATAATTTATTGTGTCATTATGCAAATAGCACTGTGAATGGCCAGCAATAATAATAATATTTAGGCATAAGTAGGCTGATCGGCACGAAAAATTTTCTAATTGCAGTTTGTTGTTTTGCATCTATGTGCTGTAGCCTGTAGTGTAGCCGCCACTGTAGCCTGCATTGTAGCCTGTAGTGTAGCTGTAAGTATAGCCTGTAGTGTACGCTGCAGTGCAGCCTGCAGTGTAGCCTGTAGTGTAGCCTGTAGTGTAATATGTAGTGTAGCCTGTAGTGTAGCATGTAGGTGTAGCCTGTAGTGTTGCCTGTAGTGATATCCTATAGCGTAGCCTGTAGGGTAGCCTGAAAGTATAGTCTGTAGTGTAGCCTGTAGTGTAGGCCCTATAGTGTAGCCTGTAGTGTATAGTGCCGCGTTAGCCTGTGTAGCGCAGGTACAGTGTAGCCTGTAGTGTAGCCTGTAGTGTAGCCTGTAGTGTAGCCTGTAGTGTAGCCTGTAGTGTAGCATGCAATATAGTCTGTAGTATAGCCTGTAGTGTAGCTTGTGGTATAGTCTGTAGTGTAGCCTGTAGTGTAGATTGTAGTAGAGCCTGTAGTGTAGATTGTAGTGTAGCCTGTAGTGTAGCTTGCAGTATAGTCTGTAGTGTAACCCGTAGTGTAGATTGTAGTAGAGCCTGTAGTGTAGATTGTAGTGTAGCCTGCAGCGTGTTCAATTCGCGTTAATATTCTTTAAGATGTTCGAAATTTAAATTACTCCAATTCACATCCTAATAATCCATTTTAAAAGGCTCATAAGTCTTGACCTATGGCACTCAGAAGGCATAATGTCATCAACATACATTAGAGGAAAGTCAGGCAGTTTTACCCCTTTAGAAAAAAGAGTACGATTGAATCGAACAACAAAATAATGAATTTTTTCAGAGTGTAGTCCTCTAAGTAAATGAAGCAAACAACCCTATCATTCCAGAATTAAAAAAAATTAAAAAATTGAAAAGTAGGATCCATCCTGTTAATCATAAATAAAATGAACAGCTTCACTGCAGTGTCAGTGAAGTCAGTTCCACTTCTTTTTCAACCGATAAACCGCATGTCAGCCTCATGATTTGCGTTATTGTGTTATTCTCCCCTAACAAGGTGTCGAAAGACATACGTAGAGATTATTCAAAGAGGGAGCTAACGTTTTTTAGTTTCTTTAATAGAACATGTTTTTCAGAATCGAAATGTTTCAAGCACTTTACCACTTACACAAGCATTTTAGGTCACTTAGAGGTCACAATTTTTCTTAAATTTTAATCTGATTTTTAACAAAAAAAGTATTTTTCTCGCCTATTTTTTTTTTTTTTTTTGTTTTCGAGGTGACTTATAATGCTTCATCAACAAAGTTTTTTTTTTTTTGGTAACAAATTGCCAAAAGTACGATGACAAGTTTTAAGACCAGAACATAAAAATTAGTTTCAAAACATACACTCACCAACTAATATTAGTTTGATGACATATTTAACGTTTAAAACTGCCACTTACAAAAATAATGAACACACATACGAGTACATACATACATACATACCCAACTAACACTTGCTTACATAACAACACATGCTGAAGGTGTTGGAGAAGGATTTTGATGACATCTAGAATCCTGTTAAGTGTTATACATTCTCAGAGTCATTTGACAAATATCCTCTTAGTTTTTGTATGCAAGGAAGCAAGTGTAGTACGTAAGCACATATTGTATGGCATGCCAAAAGATGATGACGGGGTATAGAAAAGAAGAAGCAGCACAAGAACTGAAACTGAAACTGAAAATTTTACAAGAAGTTCTCCAGCACAGGGACAAGGTGAGAATAAAAACAACAATACAAAGCCAATACACTGAGAAAAATAATTTAAAGAGTTGAAATTGGAATATGAAATGGAAAGTTTGTGAAGGAATTTTTAAAATTCATTTAGAATTGAAAAAAAAGAAATTAAATTTAAAACAGTTTTTAAAGATTAATTTCCACAATTTCTCTCTGTGTAATATTTGCCAACATACACACACACACACACACACACTACTTTATGCAACTGTACTGCAATACAAACTCCTTTTTCTTTGAACATCATGTTGAAAATCTTTACAAATTGTGCAATTTAAGTTATGCCAAAACTGACTGGCCAACAAAACGTCAACAAATAACAATTGCAACAACGCCAACAATGAAGGAACAATGTTAAGCAACAATTTTTTTGTTTGTTTTTGTTTTTGTTTTTTTTCATCCAATTTATTGCTACAAGAGCACAAAAATACAAAACGAAAGCTTTAAAAGAAAATGTTGTTGAGAAACAATAGAAGAAGGAAATAGTTTTTGTTGTTGCATATTTAAAAGAAAAACAAGCCAAGAAACCTCAAGATAAATACCAAGACGGAAAAACAAAACAAAAACAACAATATAATATAAAAAAAAACAATAACTTTTTTAAGCAATAAAATGCCAAAATATTGTTGTATTTGACTTCCAAAAAAATACATCGCAGAGCATGAAAATATTATTAAAAAAAAGCCAAAAATTACTAGAGTAATGAAAATAGAATTTCATAAAGCATCTCAGAATAAATATTTTAAAATTTTCAATTGCATTCTTAGGAAAATAAAGAGAAAAGGACGAAAAAAAATTTTTGCGCACAATGGAAGACTTAACAGTTATTTTGGTCTCTTAAACAAATCTAATAGGATCGATAGTATGCTGCTACTGTTTAAATGCTCTTTAAGCCTAAGCCTAAGTAAGATAATCAAGTGGAATAAAGTAATTACAGAATGTTAAGACTTTGCATAGCTGCTAACAAGATATTGTTACGTTTTTACCTTTAAAAACGTTTGCAATATGAGCTCGAAGATTCCAAATAAAAAAAAAAAATTTGTGTTCAGTTTTAATTAAATTCTCTATTATTCGTACAATTTTGTGTGCCACTGTTCACAACTGATTCTGGTTGTTATTGCTTTGTTTATAGCCTTTGCGATGAACAATAACAATTACTACACAATTGTTCTGTAGATCTTCAACCACGGAGATCATTAAACCACGATTGCTTACTTAACACACAACACGTCTTCACACAAGACTGCCTGAATTTCTACTTCGACTACGGCATGCTTTGCATTGCCTTTTATATAGCGACGTAAACAGTCTGATGAATGTTCTCGTAGGCGAAGGTTCTAGTCTTCGCTTTTACGAGAATTCTATGAGTGTACACATCGTTGTTTACATTTATTTATGCTTTCTTGTTTGTTCGTTTTGTATCTTGTTTACGTTCGTCCCTCCAGTGTTGCTGCTGCTTGTCGTTTACTTACTTGTCCCTTTTTCGTTATACTGATGTTGTTGTTTTATTTTTGTTTATTTGTTAATCAAGTAACCATTCCCGTTGTTTTGTTTTTGTAACTTTTGTTAAGCATTTTTATGTTAACACGACGAAACACCATTTCCATTTTCGTAACAATCTTACTAATGTTTGCACGTATGACTCACTGGAAGCAACATTACATCCTTTATGTCACAAATGCTGCTACACTAACGAATGAGTCATCATCATGTAATGGTACAAAGTTTACGTAACTTAACGTATAAGAAAGTGATACGAGAAGTCCATAATCGATGCAGTCAGCAATACGCTTTAAGACACCGTTTTCTAGTGGGTGGTGTGTTGGCTTACTAGACATGAGGCCACAGTGTAAACCGCATGTCAGACATATCCAATTGCAAATATTTATCAGGACGGTAGTTAATCATGCATTCCATAACCTTGAATAACATAGTCCAGTATTATTAGAATTAAACATTTACAACTAGCGAGAGTAGAAAAAATCAACTGCTTGGCAACACCGTTGTTTTGCTGTAACATATTGAAGAACCCTCAAGGAAGTAAATTTCTTTTATTTATTCTCTTTTTATTTATTCAATTAGAATTTCTTTTCCGATATTGTAAATAATATTTGCAAAATCCATTTCTTCGTTTGTGTTTTTGGTTTCGATTTATGACGCTTAAGAACAATTTCCGTTAAAAAAAAAAAGAAATAATTTATCTGGTTGAAGCGAATGTCTCAATGAAATTCCGTTAAAAAATAACGCGATTTAATAAAGTAAAATGCTGATATCAGGCATATTTTTTCCCCTGCTTTATAATATAAATTCAATTTGTGAGGCATTTGATTTACCAAATTAACGTAAAATTCTCATACAATGAAGTCAATAAAAATAAAGAGAAGCCAGAAAAAAAAACAACGTAAATCACAAGTGGCATTTAATAAAAGAGGAGAAGGATTTCAATGTTTTTAAATATAAACACTGACATTCAAACATATGCACGGATATGTGTATGGAAATTACACATACGCTCCGGTAGCCTGAAAATCAGCCACTTATACACTTATGCACACACACACGCATACATACATTGATACAATATATACAAATAAACAAAAAAAAAACGCCATAATAATGACAATGAGAAATAACTACAGTTGATATATATTTGCATGTGCATGTGTATATGTGTCATGCTCATCCTTACAGTCATACCAACACTCAAACACATAATATGACAGCAAATATATTCATATACACATACACACAAATAATGGCATTAAATTGAAATAAATGATTTCCGTTTATATTATTAAAATGGTAAGCAAGCGAAAGAGAGATAGCGAGAGAGAGAAAGAGAGAGAAAGGATAGATTCATGGAATTGTTTTTTTGTTTTTACACAGTCTTTTTATATCCTTTTATACCCTACTGTTGGGGTTTAGTTGTAATTACAACGACTGGCTAAATAGCATGG
>QOCX01004048.1:0-15696 GCA_005959815.1 Sarcophaga bullata | reverse complement strand
TTCCATATGATAAAAAGAGAACGTTTTTTACGGTACGTTACGTTACGTGTGGCTAACTGGCACTTAACTGGCACTTTATTTTTATCAAACGAAAACACACCTTAAAACTAAAAAGAAACGTAAATAAACAAACCAGACAGACAATCTGAGAGGGACAGACATACCTTTTGATAATATATGCTATCACTTTCACATTACAGGGGTAACTGTTTCGCCTCTGTTTACTCGGTGATTCTAAGATATTTGACACTGTCCATCATTCTATAAATAAAAATAAATCATCTGTGTTCTCATATATACATATATAAACACATTCGTGAAGAAACAATTACCTACATTTTAAGAACACTATATAGTGTCCAAAATATTTATATTGTTTATATTCATTGTTTTAAGTAGTTTTTTAAAGAGATCAAATCCTCTAATATTTCTTCGAAAAGCCTTAATTTTGTTGCGAACATACGCTGCCGCTGAAAAACATCTTTCGCAATCTACATTTGTGGGCAAAATGGTTTCAAGATAGCTATATGCAATATATAACTATTAAAAACTAACACCTCGTGGTTCAAACAAATCTATTTCTTTTGATTGTCTAAATCATCACCTATATTAACAGATTTTATTGAATTTTGAGGGCAACGTTTAACATTTTAACAATGGAAGTTAGGTTCTCGTTCAATTCGATGGCGAATGATATTTAACGTAATATTAAATACTAAAACAATGCCGTAAACTAATTTGTTTTAGTTTATAAAGTTTATTTTTCTTGGTTTATAAAGTATATATGTATGAATTTACAATTCCGAAATCCTTGGAAAATCCCTAGCCAAGTTTTAAGAATCCAGGATTTTTTAATTCGGAATTTTCCGATTGGCATCCTTAATTAAAACTAATCTCCTCGTATCTAAGCGACAGAAGTTAAAGTGTTAGCCATATTATAATATTATATCAGTTAAATGCCAATGACCTAGCATTGCAAATAAAATATTGCCAAATACACATGTATGCTAATGACGTGCAGCTACACATTAGTTGTGGCGTTACTGATGCCCCTAACTGCATCCATTTAATAAACTAACATTTAAATCAAATTTAATTATGGACACCTGCAAATGGTCTAAGTCTAAAGCCAACAAATCAATGACGTTACTAATAGAAATACCGAAAAATTTGATCACGTCTACGATCAGTAGATCAGCCAGAAATCTTGGTGTAACTCTGAATAAGGAACTAAGTTAGTCGGATCACATCGAAATCTTTGGATGTCACAGCAGTTGTTACAGTAACTGACATTCGAATGGCTATTGGCTTGCTATCTGCGTTGGTGTTAGTAGACGAAGATTTAAAGTAAGCCGCTAATGTCTTTACACAAAATAATATATAACTGACAGCCACCTGACCTTTATGAAAGATTAATATTTTCCAGGTCAGATAGGGGAAACAGAATAAATTCTATAAAATATAATGAGGTCACAACAACACTTTTAAATACGCTTCATTTATCTCTGGAGTCAACGTCCCCATCAAACACAAATCATCAGCAATGCAAACCATTCATGCCATATTCAAGCAATTTGTGTTATTTTTCTATAATTTTCATCATATTTTTCTTTTCTTACTTTTATTATAAATATGATCTTTTTAATATTACAATGCTCTCGTAGTAACGTGAACACCGTCTAACGTCAACACCGCCCAACGTGAACAAGCTTTTGATCATATTAACTACTCTGTAACGGGAGCTATATAACGTGAACATTTTTCACTGCATATGTTTTTTAGCTTGTAGCAACTTAAAAATACATTTGAGTTCGAATTTTTTTCCTTTAAACTACATAAATGTTGCCATCCGTCAGGGTCTGCCCATATTGTTGCCAGTTATTCTGTTCATAGCCACTCTTTTACGCGACTGGAGTCTACTATACCTCCTATAGAGTATTTGAGTAATCTGGCAATTTTCGATATCTGATATCTGTTTTCTCTTAGAATTTATTGACGGTAAGGGGTCAAAATGGTCGATGTGCAGTGTATCAAATGGGACTGGTTTTTCATTTATATTATAAAGGCTCCTCTCATTCTCATTTAATTCCGAATTAAAAATGCATTTAAGACAATTCCTTATGAACCTGTTTACCTTATTTTTCATATCCAGGAACCAGTAACATTTCTGAATTTGGTTCATACATTTCCCTATTCCAAAATGCGCATACTTCTCATGAACTGATCTTATTCCCTCCAATTCGACCGGTACGTACAACTGCCTCCGACCATTGGTCGCCAATCTAAAAATAAGTCCGTTGTCCATTGCGTACCCCTCCAAGTCCCCTACTACCAACTTAGTTCTAATGTTTCGAATGTTGTCATCCCTAGCCTGAGTCATCTGTATCAGAACATCCATATCAGTTCCGTCAACAACTGCCGCCTTATGCGTACGACTTAAAGCGTCCACGTGAGGCATAAGATCGCCTTTACGATGTCCAACTGTATAATTATAGTTCTCTAACTCTAATGCCCATCTAGTTACTCTTGGATTTATCAGTTTCCTCTTCAACTTTAAAGCCAAGGAGTTGCAATCAGTAAATGATATGCCCACCAAATACACTCTAAATCCCTTTAATGCATAAATGATTGCCAGAGTTTCTAGCTCAAAGCTATGGTACCCGGACTCCGACGCCGTCGTGCATTTTGAATAATATGCGATTGGGTGGAACTTATCATGCCTTCGTTTTTGCAATAGTACTGAACCGTATCCTTTTGCACTTGCAGCGGTGTGTAACTCCGTCTCGTAGTGAGGATTATAAACTGCAAGTACAAGGCTATTAATAAGTCATCATCATTTAGTCATATCATTTAGCATCAGAAAAGCATTCTCACACTCGTCCGACAAAGGTAAAGTCCTTCCTTTTTTAACCGTATTACAACCTTTGAAAAATCGTAAACAAATTGTCTAAAATACGAAAAAAGCCCCAGGCACCTTTGCGGGCAATCTTGGCTGCGGGTAATCTTGGATTCTCTTAATATGGTCGTTATTAAGCCTTATTCCGTTGCTGTTCACCCTATATCCTAGATAATCTATTTCCCTATACGCGAACTTGCATTCCCTAAGATTCAATTCACGCAATACATCCGTTAATATTTAAAAATATTCCTCAAAAGTTTCCGTAGCGATACTAACATCTTCCAAAAATACCACAATTTTTTCCGTGTCTATGAATTCCCTCAAAACTTTGTTAATATATACTGCGGCACCCGCGTTCTTAAGGCCAAAAGGCACATAGTAGTATTCGAATTGTCCCAATGGAGTTACAAAAGCGGTGTACTTGATAGAGTCTTCATGCATCGGTATTTGATGGAAACCGTTTTTCATATCCAGAGTCAAAACATATTTTTTATTACCTAAATAATCCAGACATCTTCGGCATAGGGTAATTGTCCTTTAACGCCACCTTATTTATCGACCGATAGTCGACACACATTCTCAAATCTCCTTTCTTTTTCCTTACTAAAACGACCGGAGAAGCGTAAGGTGAATCACTTGGACGAATTATTCCCGCTCTCAATAGTTCGTCCAATTTCTTCTTTACCGCACACAGTTCACGATACGACAGGCGTCTAGATCCAATAAATAATGGCTCATCATTAGACAATGTTATAGCAGTAATCTGTTGACTTTAAAATACTGTTCGCTTTCATTAAATAATTACTCACTACAATCGACCTTAGCCTTAAATTGTCTGACTGGTCTAAACTGCAGTCAATATCTATTCTGTTCTCATCCTCCTCTACACACACGATCTCTACTAATTCCCCAAATTCTTCATTCTTACTAAAAACTCTTTCATAGCCATAAACTGAACCATCAGCTTCAGAAGCAATTGGCACACTTACGCTTGAACTTTCTTTTAAAATATTCATTTCATAAATTCCTTTTATTGGAGACCCGTTTCATTGGAAACCCTATACAAAATAAGTGACATAAGCACGATAATAACCTCTTTTGTTAGTTCTTTATTTTTACAATTTAGTTTTTTAAGTTCATTTCTTTTATATTTTGTTTTTATTTGTATGTTAAATTTGGACAAACGATGGCGTCCGATAAGCAATGGCACCACCGCTTCGTCATCCGGCAATACAAAAAGTGTATGTTCTATTGTTTTATTTTTATAAAATATTTCACATTTGACTTGACCATAGAAACTAATTTTATTTTTTCCGACACCTCGATATGGTGTTAGCGTTTTACTTTCTTCCATGACGAAGGGTACCAGGGATTTCTTGGCGCAGCTAAGAAGACCCATGTTAAATAAAGAAAAATAATTGGTTATTTTTGTGTGCTTACCTCTCTTAACGAAAGCAACACTTACCGTCTGGAAAGCTCCAACCGTTTCCTCAGCATCATATCTACGGATTGCGGCAATTACCCCTTTCTTCTTCGGACAGTCTCGGCGAATATGACCAATTTCTCCACATACAAAGCAGGTATTTTGAGGTCGCTTTGGCTTCGGGCATTTGCTTTGAAAATGCCCAAACTCTGAATAATTTTACCAGCGTATTTCTGCTTCATTTATTTCGTCTTTATTGTTAACAGGTTTCCCTTTGGAATACGCTGTAGTCTTCGTAGCGCCCAAGCGTGCCTGCCTTTTTTGCTCGTATCCTAATCAATAATTCGTTTATGGACCTGGAGCCATGTAGTCTGGCAATGTCGGTTGTGCGGCTCCATCAATCACCAGTTCCACTAACTTCTGNCTCGGTTTGTGAAGCTATTGTCTGCATGGATATTAGATAACTTAGGCAGGACTCGTTCGGCTTCAGGGACCTCCCAACTGGCAGTATATGTCTGACGCGTCACCTTTCTTTTAAATACCGTGTACAGACTTCTTCTCAAGATATCGTACTCTACCAACCCAAATAATAACGTGTTGCTTGGCAGTACCAGTCAGGCGTCTGCGGATCGCCACACATATTTCTTTGTCAGTATATCTGTGTAGTCGTCGAATACCATCACCCACTTGGCAATGTCATATTGATCTTGCCTGCTAAACGAAGGCACTGCTACACCCAACTCCATCAAATCAATTCTGCGGGTATGCCCCATTGTATTTTAACTTTTAGTATTTCCAACTGTGATTGGAGCTTCTTGAGCTGCTCTTCTTCAGAAAATCTAGTGGCAGCCTCAGCCGGCAGGTGGTTTTCGGTCGGCATCATATTTGTCAAAACACTAGTAGGCTTACTGACAAAATAAATGTAGGTGTTTGTTTTCTTAGAAGGAGGCCATGTAGGTGGAATGTCAGTGGCAAGTTCATCGTCTTCGGGCATATTGGCTTCAAAAGTTAATCTCTCTGACATGGAAGGCACGCTATTGGAAGACACGATAGCGGAAGGCACGGTAGTAAAAGGTATGGTGGCGATAGAAGGCATGGTAACGGCAGACACTGCGACGGAAGGCACGTTGGAAGGCTGCGGACAAGATGACATCTGGCATCGTGGTGGCTGAAATTACGGCACCTGCCTCTTTGTCATCGTAAAAAGATTCAACAGACTTTGATCTATAAGAGGCCGAAGCGATTACATCAATCTCTGACTCCTTACCAGGATTACCAGCTGCGTTTCTCTGGGAGCTCCACCACGGAATCCGTCAGCGCTTCTATTAAGATTTGACGACCCGGTTGTAGATCCATCCAATTTTTCTTTGTTAATTTTCCTTGTTTTCTTTTTTATTTGTAGCCCACACCTGATATGTAGTGATAGCGATGTTGTTTTATTAATTTTTCGAACAATAATGCCACACAAGATACGGAAATTAAATCTACAGAGTTGATATTTTAGAAATAGTCGTATTTCAGTACAGCTAAGATTTCTTCGCCGTAGTCTAGTAGGTAGTGTGTTGACTTATTAGACGAAAGGCCTGGGTTCGAATTCCCGGTCACCAAAAAAAGGAAATATGAAAAAAATATTTCTTCGGCGGCTTCTATAAAATTGCCACGAAAAGTTTCTCAAAAATCTGTCGTTCAGAGTCGACTTTAAAAACTATAGGTCCCGCCACTCATGTATAAAATTAACACACACAACATAAGTGGTATGAGAAGCTAGGCCGTAATCCTGACTGAAGAAGACCACTACACTTTCAATTTTATTTTTTCATTTTTTATTGTTTAATGTAATTTTTTTTATTTATTTTTAGCTGTAATATTTCAATTTTGTGTCAAATTAGTTAAAATAAATGAATCCTAAATTAATGTTTTCATAACTATTTCTAACCAACACTATAACACAGGCCTGCGAAATTTTACTTTTATTTTCCCCTTCCAATAATTGTTATTTTTGTAACTATCTAGGTATGTTAAATTTCAATGCAACTGTTTTTTTTTTCTACTACATCAAATTTTCTGTTATTGATGACATACGTGTCTTAGAATTTTTTAATACCTAATTTAATGTGAAGTGGAGGTAACAGAATTTTTAACTGGTTAACTAGCGCCTCTTTCACAACGTCTTTATTTCCAGGGGTCAATGATACTCTTTTTGGCCAGTCTTTTTTGATCCAATGTTGATCTCAATGTCTACTATCCCATTCATAAAGGAAGCAGGGATATTTTGTATACCCTCCTTCAATATTTTTAGATCGCCGCATATAGTCCAACCATGATTCGGGTACTTCATTTTTGTTAATATGAATTCTAAATTTTCATAACATTATTTCAAATGAATGGAATGACCGATCCGCAAAGAAGCATAATTGTTACCATTATGCAGTAATACTGCTTTAAGACTTCGCTTAGAAGAATCTATGAAGTCTCTTAATTATATGGATTTTGTTCTACATTAAACATTTTGAATAATCCAGGTATATCAGAACAATAAATTAAATTTGCGAGAAGCTATTTATTTGTCTTATTTACTTCCGCACAAAAAATACAAAAATATCGACACAGCCTATAAATGTAAATCGTAATATGATTTTAATCGCGACAAAGAATGACTTTTTATGGTAGATGAATATGTAAACGTCAAAACCATTCAGGCCTGCGTAGTATAAGAATAATTCTTGTTGTATTGTTCTAACCAAATAAATCAATAAATAAATAAAATAAAATCAGATCAATAAAATAACCGGTACAATTGCCGCTTTTGCCTCTGTTGCCGCTGTAATTACTGCTGTAATTGCTGAAATTTCGCTGTAGTAGTAGCTGTAATTCCCGCTGTAATTGCCAGTGTAACAGCCACTGTAATTGTCGATGTTGCTTAATTTTCCTTTCAATACCATATACGAAAGAATGATGGCAGCAGTTACGGCCAGAATACATTATCAGAGACCTAGACAGTATAGAAGTTCCAAAAATATGTAGAAAGTTAGATAAAGTAAGAGGAGCTGAAATAGATAGATTGGAGGCAAATTATATTAATAAACTATTGTTACTTCACGAAGAGGAGTTTGGTAATTAAATTAGCCATTACCGTTCTCTATACGTTGGAGGCAGAAATTATAACAGCTGATGTCTTAATTGTAGAAAGAAGACAAAAAACTGACAATATTTCTGATTACATGCATTTAATTTCACAGGCAAAGTGAAATTGAAAATACTTTCCGCAGTTAGAAAGCAAATTTAAAGTAAATCATTAAAAGTTCAACAAGAATTTAAGGAAGTGGATACAAATGATGGTTTAAATTATGCAGATAAAGATAGTTAATAAGAAATGAGATTTCGTCTTTTTAAATAAATGTTCAAATGAATTAAATAAATTTTGATCGCTGTTTTGTATCCGATTTGCGTCTTATTTCCCCGTCTGTAGTAATTCGGAATGTATTTGCAATACTTCTTGTGGATTTCTCTACAGTGCATTCGTACTTCCGGGTTCGTGGACTACTTCATAATTTCCATATTTTAAATTTATGTTTTTTGTTGTTGCTCAAGGTATATGTAAAGGGCTTATAAGCTGTAAACATTTTCAGCTATGCTTGACCGTAAAGGTAATTTCTTAATGTTTACAAGGCCCACACTATTGCATTTCCGTTTCTTTGGTTGCATAGTGTTTCACTGATTTACTTAGAGTGACCAATATTATAATTCCATGCATCGATAGTCAAGTTAAATTCTTTCCTAAAGTCGAAGGACATCCTCAGACATTATTGTATTTCTCTTTTTGTTAAACACGTTTACAACTCTTCATCGAGATATAATTTTATATGCTTTGCAGAGGTTTAATAGAAATTCAAACGTCTAAGAATAAAATTAAGATCCTTAAGACTTTTTGGATTTGTATTTATTGTCGAGAAGTGTAGCAAATACCAAGTTGGAAAAGTGTCTGCATCTCCTTCCTCGTATTTTTCGGGACACAGGTATCTTGGTTTAGTAAAAACTTGTTGGCCTTTTGTTGTGATATGGTGTGTCACATCGTGTTTCGCTGTCTTACGAAAGAGGTTATCGTGTGTGACTTCTTTGAATTCAATAAGATCTTTAAGATCGTGATTAAGACATGTCAAATTACTGATAAACCCACCTTTTTCGTAAATAGTACAAATTGTCCGAATATTCGTCAAATTGTCAATCAGCTTACGTTGACGGAGATTGACTAAAAAATTATAGTAGAATAAGAAGTTAGCTCCTAGAATCGGATGAGTGATATCAGCTATTATGAATGTTTTTTCTGCTGTTGAGCTGGTGTAATGGCACACACTTGCCCCTGTTTCAATGAAAAATTTGTTCTTGATGTTGTTGTCGTAATTACTTAAACGGCACCTATCCGAAAATAGTCTGCCCTTGGTCGTTTCGTCAGACAGACTATTTGGTTTTTTGTCTTTATGCGTGGCTTTTGACACTTTTTGCCTTTTCACCAAATTCACGGTGATACCAACAAATTTACTGATCGTCAAATCGTTTACGATTTCGAGAATGACTGCTTGCACGTCTAGTCAATTTGGTGTTCAATTCGGAAATCGTCGTCCTAACGATTTTATTTGCTCTTCGAGTGGTACTTGTGCACTATTATTATTGTATTATTGATTGCGTTGATGTGAATTGTACCACTAATCTAAAAATTTTGTCAGCCAAAATCGCTAATTTATTCAGTGGGTCTTTACTGTTGGAAATAATAGTGCGTACATTAGCAGGTAATCTTACCATTCTTACTGACTTGAGCATGTGGTAGTTCATCTCGTTACCGGCGAGGTCGCCCAATCCTAATTCCTGTAAAAGTTTCCTTATTGGTTTCTGCTCGGAATCAGAGTGCTTTGAGTGTGTAATACATATTTTCGGCCGGGGTGCAATGTCGCTTATCTGAGATAAAACACTACTTTCAATAGCCGCCGCTACAGTATGGTACTTCGTTCTATCGTTAATTAAACCAGCGGCAACAAAATGCGATTCTATTTGAGCTATCCTCAGACCAGTCTTTGCATGCCAGAAATAGGTCCGTTGACGTTTCTGGCGTTTTCCATTTGTTGCAAGTGAGCATTTTCATTTGCGTCGATATTGGCCACATTATTGTATGCATGTAAAGATTACGCACGTGTTTATTAATAATCGAATTCCAAGCATCCCGTCGGAGTCTCCAAGCAGGTGTGAAATATCGTTCATAAAAAATTCGATGTGAAAACAAACATCGATTTAAAAAAAACATCGGTGATAAGACCGATACATAGATGTTTTTTCGACGTTTTATTTTCCTATAGTTATATAACTAAATATAAAACCGAAAGCATTTTAACGCATCTAAAAACTTAGAAAAAATAATGCAACGTCGTGTTCCTGTACAATTTTCCACTCTGTTGAGTGATATTTTATATGAAAGCATTATTCTCCTATAACATATTTTTACTACAAAATTATTATTGAAAATAAAAACTAGGTTTTTTTTACCAAATGTTATTAAATTATGTGTATATGTATGTATACAGAAAAACGTTGTGTCTATGGTTTCTTTGATGCCATAGTACCATAAGACTAGTGAGTTACTAGCCGTTAATACCTTTTCAACTTTTTATTATCGCAGAACGTCTTTAAATCTGCTGTTCAGTGATCTCGGTTACTGTTTTTTTCTTTTCTTTAAGCGAACTCCGCTTTCAAATATTACCTGGTGGCTATTCATCCAAAAATTTGTTTGCATATTTGACCTGTGTTTGCATACTTGACCTGATATCAAAAAATTTTGTTTTTTGGATTAATAATGTAATGACATAATACTCACTCTTATCAGGTGGTGTTTGAAAGCGTAGTTCGATCGTGTAATAGGCTCTTAAGTACCATATTCTAGTGGCAAATTAAGCAAGGATTTTAGTTCTTTTGCCATGCTGGTTAAGTTAATTTTCACAACAACTTTTACCTTAGTGGAAAAATTGAATATTAGACCAAATTGGAAACGTAATTTAATTAACTATAAGCATAAAACATGAAAATATATTGGTTAATTGTACCACAAACGTCTTTATTAATACAATATAATCTTATTATCAGATTTTTTAAAATATGTTCCCTTTTTCCACTTTTTCTGCAATTCAATCAGAAACGTATTAAATAAAATAAATTCGAAATACTAATTTCTTACTTTCATTTAAAAAAATTGTATTTGGAACTCTTAGATTTGAAATATTAAATACTCACTATACGTTAACTGCAGATTAATTAAATGTGTTTTTAGCTCCAATTAGGTCGCCTTTTTACGAAAAAATTCTGAAGAGCTACTTATATCCCCACACGTGCAACCAGAAATACTAAGGTACAACAAAATCAAAATAATAGTAGAATGTAAAAGGCACATCTTAAGTTTACCAAAAGGTTACAGTGAAAAAAAACTTTAAAGTGCAGTTATATACGTAAGAACTATTAAAATAGGGACGGAAATCTCTCCCTTTTTCTAAAAAGTCTAAACATGAAATGCAAATCGACTAAATCTATTTTTATTACGCCAAAATAAAATTGATGTATCCACCACGACTATAGAACTGATCAAATCGCTTCTAATAAAATTTTTTATATATAAGATTGAAAGAGTACTGAATGCTGCGCGATTGATTTCGAAAAACATAAGATTAACAAGCCTTTTAATGTGAAAAAATTTTTTTCGAATAGATGTGGATATTACTGATACTATGACAAATCTTTCTCACCAGAAAATAACCACAGATGATTATAATTCGTTCAATAACTTAACCGCCAGGAGTACGGTCACATTATGGCCTGTACCATGTTTCTGTCGTAAACATATTGTTCTGTGAACTTCACGGAACCAATATACTTTTTAAGCCTAAAGTAGTTGATGATGACAACTGTACTTCATTTTTACTGTTAATAACCATAATGGTAATATGTATTTAACAAATTATTCTCAAATATTGCGCCAACCGTTATCATGTACTGATGCAGTAAATTTCAATTTCAATTAATTTTTTTTCAATTAATTGGCCATTAACAACGTCTATGTCATTGAGAAGCTCATACAGCTCACTGTTGGATCGGATGCGGAAATCATCACTAACTCGCAATGGACCGAAAATCGTAGACCTTTTCTCGCGAATACTCTAAAGGCTGCTGCATCAGTGCTTAATAGAGTCCATGCCTCTGCGCCATAAAGAAGTACGAAGATAGGCTGAACTGTCCGACAATGGGGCCAAAGATACCTTCCCGTCCAACCTTCGCATTTTAATAACCGAGGACGATTTTGGTGTCATGGGCCGGGCGCTTATCATATATGTCCACCAGCTTAGCGTAGAAGGCATCTTTAACCTCATCGTCCTTTTCTTCCATCGGGGAGTGAAAACAAATAAGGCTGATGTTATAAATTTTTGCTCTAATGCGGATTGTGGCTATTCTTTAGTTCACATGAGTGAACTCAGAACAAGATGGTGAAGTCTTTTATTAAACATAAATCCGCATCCGAATTCCTGCTTATCCTCATGGCAGCTGTAATATACATCGCATGATGCAAGCTTTTTACATCCTTGTCCTATCCATCGCATTTCCTGTGTGACAGTGGTGTCAGTCCTACATTTCATGAGGGCATTCGCCAGCTGGACGGAAGCGCCTACCCTGTTAAGGGTGCGGACTTTCCATGTGCCTATACGTAAATCATTGTCTTTTAAATGTTTGCCGCGGTCGTCAACTTTTGAGGGGATCTTTATAGAGGCTTGTGTGTTGGTTTTCATTGGATTTTATTTTTACGTGGTGGGTTTCAAGCCCAAAGCACAACCCAAATTTAAGGTCTAGGGGATTGGACTTCGCTGTACGCATTAGTTAACATCTAGCAGGTGCTAGTTTGCCATCCTGGAGAGGCTGCAAGTCAACTTGAACACAGCAAGATAAGGATTGTGCTGGAGTAAATTTTTCGATTATGTCAAATTTCGTTTGAAGTCAACTTTTGGTTTGTCTCACTGTATGACCATGACCCATATGTATGACCATGACCCATACATAGGATGGTGTCCCTCTGAAAACATTATGTAAAAACTAAATTATTGCTCTCACTTTTACTACCCATTTTCAAAACGAAAGCGAATTATATTCTCTATGGCTCTGGTCCATATGCAACGCTGAAATAAGACAGATTCATATTGCCACAGTTGTACTTGCTCAAGCCCATACCAGTATTTTATCCAATTCCACCTAAGCTGTATTTAAGAATGAATACGTTTTATTACATTCATTGCTCAATTATATATGACATATTGTATTAATATAAGTATTTGTATTAAACATCGAATTGATATATCGACAAGGTTCAGCGAGTGGTTTTTTAGACATCTATGTGTAACGTCCACTAGTATTCAGGTGTTAATTGAGACATTTTTTTAGGACTTCATAACTTATCACAGCAATCACGTAAGAGATTTTAGCAATGTTCGCGCCAGAAAACATAGTACTGAAAATACAACTTTATTTCGACCGATTTAACACTATGTATCTAGTTTCTTGTGATAGTTATCGTAGTATCTGGTTAAAAAGTGGATAATATTTTAAATTGTCAATGTAATCGTTTATTTTATATTAATCACGCTTTACGTATTTTTTCTCTTCATATTAAGATATTTCATTTAAGTGGAGGTAGCAATTATAATCATATGTTAAAACAATAGAAAATAATCACAAAAACACGTATATATATACCTACGTACAAAACATAAGTGACTTAAGTTAAGTTCTTAATAGAAGCAACGTCTACTCTAACAATAGCTCTATGCGACAGACGGCATGAATTGTCAATTTGACAGTTTAAAATTGTTGATTTTACTTTATTATTATTTATTATTGTTGTTTTTTAAGTATGAGAAGAATGTTGAAATATAAACGACTAAATACACAAAATGAAAATGTAAACGGAAGAGTGCTTTTGCCAAGGATAAGAACAACTCTCTATATAAAAAGTAAATGAAGTCCCATCAAAGTGTGTCATCCACGGTCATTATCTTTATGAAATATCATACACTTAAGCATCTACACAGTTAAAACTACAAACAACAATAGTCATATAATTTATGATCGCTTTAGTGTGAACAATCCAATAAAACGCTCTTTTTATATTCCTTTGTTGTTTCTCTAGTCCTTATATTTTTTATTTATTTTGCATTTGTGTTAATGTTTCCACGTTTAATACAATATATTTGTTTTGTTGTTGGTGTTCTTTCATACAGATGTAGTTTGTATTGTTAAGTATGAGTATACAAGGCATGCCAAAATATGGACGCAATGGTTGTGAACACAAATATATGTGTACGAATGACGTACAATAATTGTAAAAATATCCGAATGAATCTAAATAATGTATTTATGTGCATATGTATGTGTATATGTTTGTGATAATATACTTTTCTTATTGTACGATTCTGGTGTTTAACTGCCTCAGCACTGACGTGTGATATGCCACAATAAGATGTAATGAAACTAAGGGAATTATCACTTTTACGCATTGTTAAGCGTTTTTTGTCACTGAATTTGTTTTACCCATAAGTATGTGTGTTGTTTGATATATTTGTGTATATTTGTACAAAGTACTAGGTACATACATACATGATATCTATTTAAGGCAATATTTTATGTGTACTAAATTAAAAATAACAGTTTACCTCAATGAACATATTATAAATGTAATACATCTTTATTTTGTATATTATAAAATAAATAAATAGTACATTTTTAGTTGAATTTTATAATTTGTTGCTTTATTACGCGCTTTCATTACATTTTTAAATTTTTACGTACAGCTCTGTTCGCAAACTTTGAAATAAGAATTAATAGAAATGGAATGTATGTACAAGGTTTTTATTTCTTTTTGTGATATATTTTACATTTTTATCAAAAATACAAGCATATGAATGTTTTCCGGCCCTTATTTAATGTTGTCTAAAGAATTAAATATGATTTTTATCATATTGTAAATGAGTTCATACGACGTGTGTTCAAAAAATATGGGAAATATGGGAACTTCGTGGTCTGTGTATATTCGACTTTTAATTATTTATCTTTTGTATGTTGGTACACTCGCGTGGAACATATGTTCAAAGTTTTAGCTATATAGCATGGTTAGTTTGTCTCTGAGAAGCATAAATAAGGCAAGTACTTTGCGTGTTTGGCGGTTTTCTGCTATCGAAAAATTGGATAAATGAAGTTTGTTCAAATTTTATCTAAAAAATTAAATTAAGTGCTCAAAAATATTTGAAATGTTGATGATGGCATACGGTGATAGTAGTCGAAAAAAGTTACAAGTGGTACAAGCTGAAGGTCGAGAAGATGTGAATGCATATCAATAATCAATAAAAACGTTAAGTAAGTGAAGAAAATGGTTTTGGGAATTATGGAATCACAATTAGAGAAGTTGCTGAGAATGTCGGTATATCGCCGACATGAAGCGTTCAAAATTAGTTCCAAAAAAACGTCGCAAGAGCATCGCCCAGGAATAACGATGAATGACGTCAAAGTCGTTCAGGTGTTGGTATTCACTTCTTTCCATTTATATTGAGCTTTCTCAGCGATCGCACTATACGGATTGTTATAGATGGGATCCCATCAGTTCAGGTAAAAGTCAGGGGTATGGCAAGCTTCTCCTCTATTTCTAACTCTATTTCTTATTTTCATTCACGATCTCCTTTTTTAACTTCCTATCCTATCTACCCTTTTGCAGATGACAGCAATATTTGCCATTCATATTCTTTTAATGGTAGGCCGAGCTCTTTTTGGATAAAAGCGAAAAGCAATAATATGAACGACACTTTTACGTCTGGCCTACAGCCACTTTCTGAATGAGGTCATTTGAATAGGGTTAATTTTAACGCTCGAAAAATTCTGTTTGTTAACACTCAAGAACAGGAATAATATTGGAGTTATGTTCTGGGCATGAAAATTCAGTGTGATGTTCGCTGGAACCAGCACATTTTTGAAGAGTCGAAAGAAGCATTCAAGTGCCTCGGTTTCTTAACACAGTGCAAGAAATACAGCATACAAGAGAGGGAGCATACGAGACAGGTGCTCATTAATGTCACGTATTCTTACGTAGTACCCGTCTTTCTCGCCGGGCACATCCGTTTATTTTCGATTGTACAGTGGGTGGTACACAACATTATAAACTAAACTTTCTCTTAAGCCGGACTATCCTGTCATTTATAATATAAAAAGATCCAAAGCTAATGTCCACAAACGCTACTCCCTCTGTTCTCTTTCCCATAACATGTTTTCCTAATTCCAACACAATGCACTGTATGAGTAGGGGTCA
>QOCX01004046.1:0-15699 GCA_005959815.1 Sarcophaga bullata | reverse complement strand
AAAAGAGAGAGAGATATAGTTGTTAAGTTGAGTATGATGAGTACTTCAAACTTTGAATATGAGTAGTATGAGTATGATATTAAAATAAGTATGAATGCTTATGAGTATCAGAAATTATGAGTATGATTCGATTCTACTCATCTTTTTGAATACTCATTGCTGATCTCTGATCTGCAAAACTGGGCTGTTTAAGAAAGCCTTAAGAAAAAAGATAATAGTGCAAAAACAATTAATTTCTCTTTACTACACCTTATAACAATGCGAAGGTTATAAAATATTGCGAGAGAACTAAAATGTTAACCCGCATAATTATGAAATATGCACAAAAAAAAAGTTGAATGTTTAATTAAATATTAACTTCCTTAAGTACTCCTTCTACTCTGGCACCTTTATCTTTTTCTACCTTTGCTGGCCTTTTTCTTTTCTGCATTTATTCAAATTTTTTAATAATTTTTTTTTTTAGAAAAATATGTTGGGAAAAGAAATTTAATAATAAGGCGGAAGACAATCAATTTTGCTTTAAATTTCATTGCCCAAGACCAAGTTGGTGGGATATGCTTGGCATGGTGTAATGCCTTACCAGGCTCCGAAGAAGTGTTTAAGAATTTCAAATTATTTTCCATCTTTTACGTGAGCCTTTTTGTGTATTTCTCTCTGCAATTGTCTTGTGCTTCCCAACCGGTTGTACCTTTCTCTCTCTTCGTTTTTTATTTTTGTTGTTGTTTTTTTTTAATAAATTTTTGCATAATTTATGAATTATTATTTTAATTTAACAAAATCAAGTGCCTGGAATATTATTTTCATTTTCATTTTCATTTTCAAAAATAATTGTTAAGAGAAGAAGCAGCTTGTAGTTAAGAAGGGTTTGAGGCACTGTAGGTAGGTAGGGATGGTGTTACGTAAACGTAATTAACAATTCTCTGTAGTGTTACAAGCATAATACTTTTGACATTTACATTGTGTGTGCAGCATAGAATGGCAGAGTTTAAGTGGTAAATTAACTGAAGCTCTTGAGCAGTTCATGGAGGAAATAAAAGACATTCAATTTGGCAACGAATTCTAAAGAGACTTGAAAAGAAAATTAAATGAAATCATATTATAGACCAGGAAAAATAGAATTCCTTTACTTTACCTGAAAATGAATTCAAATGTTGTCGTAAAACAAAAGACAAGAGAACATTGGCTGCTAAAAATACAAACAATTTCAATTGGAACTGGCTTACTGAAGTCTTAAGACTCATTGAACTTCTTTTTTAATACACAAAGGGGAAGATGTCAAACCCTGACGTCAGATAAATTTTATAAACATTTAAAAGCTCTATCGATCGATTGTTAAAGAAGCTTTTAATCGGTAAATTAGGTAGAAAACTTACAAAAATATGTTAACCCAACCTACATGGAACACATGTAAAGCAGTACGTTTGGCGTAAGCCAAATACTGAGTTTTTGCCTAACAATACTCAGGCTATTTTCAAGCAATCCGATCCGAAGTACGCCGAAACTGTAGCTTATTTAAAATTTAAAACTCTTCCAAACACCAGCACAGGCTCCTGATATCAACATTATGAGCTTGTTTGGAAAAACATGCCCATAAGCTCTATAAATCTAGCATCAGCACAGTGGAGCAGTTGACCGTATTCCACGAGTTCTAGGCATTTTTAAAGTAAAATACGATGTCTTCCTTCATGTTTGTTGTTCAGAAATCACATAGAAGACTGCCTAACGATAGGTATGCTTGCCAAGTGGTGGTATGTTCGTTTAAGAATAGAGACCCGGTGTGAATTTCCTGAACAAAGATTAAAATCACATGCATTATAACCCTTTAGCCAGGATTACGACCTAGCTTCTCACACCACTTATGTTATGTGTGTTAATTTCATCCACAAGGGCGGAACCTTCAGTCTGCGAATGGCAATTTGTTTTGGAAACATTTCATGCAGATTTTTATCACAATTCTGCTAAGAGAAGTTGCCTAAGAAATATTTTTTCGTATTTCATTTTGTTGAAAATGACTGAATTGGGTGTTTGAACCGTGGCCTCATACCGCATAAGCCAATACATTACCTACTAGACTACATTAACTTCTTCAGAGAGTAAAATATGCTGATTTAAAATTCAACCAACTTAACCTTGCGTTATTAAGTGAAATTTATTTCCAATTTACAATTGTGTAGCTCAAAGGACTGATACAGCCCATACATAGCAGCTTGCCTAATTCACTAGCTAGTTTTAGTCAATCGCCCGTAATGCGACCATATGCTATGAAATGAGGATATTATGTCCACTAGAAATTCATGACAGCCTTGACTGCTGAGATTTCGCTTGAAGAGTGTAAAGCCCGTTAGCCAAACGTACATAGAAGGGAATGGAACGTATATTCGTTTTTAGATTATGAGAAACGATGGAAATGCTTACAAAATTGTATTACGGGTTGGTAATCGATTTTAATTGCTTTTCGTATTTATAATCTTAAGTACGTTTTTTTACGTTCCATGTACGTTTGGTAACCAGGGCTTAAGGTGTGATAATCATAAACATTCTTTACACATGTAATTTAGAGGAGGACATGGTTTACTGTTCTAATAGTTTTTATACGTAAAAATGGTATCTCAGACTTGGTTGCATATTTACAGAGAAACATATGCCAATCAGTATTGATGAGTAAGTATGTGTCTATCATACTGGCCAGACGTAGTCGAATTACAATAACAATCTAGTTGCCACAAGAGTTATCTGCCTATTCAAGAGAATCTCGGCAGGAAGTTAATACAATTGAATAAAATTGAAATACACTCCACAAGTAAATACTTATACAGGCAAATTTAATTGCCATGTTAGTTTCCTACCCCTACGAAGCATTTATTACAGAAACAGTCTTCAAAATTTCTTTCCAAAAGGCAACCTGCTTTATTTATTGGTTTTAGGAATCTCAGATTAAAGTTCAAAAGTAGAAAAGTGACTTTAAATATGACTCAACTTCTAATTTCATTACGAAAGCTAACTTACAAGTCTTAAGTATTTTTCTAAGCATATTATCTAAATTTCCTGTTGAAAACTTTACTACAAATTCCCCAAAAAGTAAACTTTATAATCGAAAATAAACAATGAAAGTTAAATTAGAAGATTTATTTACAAAATTTTATACAAAGACTATGATGTTGTTGAAAGAGAATTACAATTCTAAGAAGTTTTAAATCAAATCGTTTATTGAATAAATGTTTGCCAACACACACTCTCTCTCTCTCTCTCTCTCTCTCACACTTAGGCAATAATTAACAAACAAATTTATGTTTATAATTAATAATAGCCTACTTTAAGGGTCTTAAACATTCGAATATACAAAACAAACATACATTCAGGCGCATATAAATCAACAAATAACATGCAGAAATAGCCCAAAGGATTTAAAGCCAAGAAAATTATTACAACGGATATACAACAATAAAACAACAATAAAAGTAAATATATTTGCGTATGTATGTAAATACTGTTTATAAGCACACACACACAATTAATTTTATCTTAAGCCTTTATCCTTTTCGAAACAAGTTTTTTTTCCTCTTTCACTCTAACGGAGACTCCATTTTTTATTAGAAATTAAATTGTTGTGTTAAAATGCACAAACACCACAACAGTGGCAATTGAATACACGATCTCTGAGAGAGAGATATTATGAACCAAAGTTAAGTTACCAATACCATTAGACTTTTACATACAACCAAACGATTACAAAAGTTGCTTTTTTATTTGAAAGGGAAATTTAAAAGGACAATAACAGACAGAAACCAAATCAATCAAGCTAACAACTTAATCCGATTTTTTGGGGGGGGACAATTTGGAAATCAATATTCAAATTGTTTACGAAAAGAGAAGATTAAAAGAAAGTGGATAATATGTGAAAGAGAAAAGGAAAATGAAGTGGAAAAAGGTCGCTTGAAAGTCTACATTGGAAATTATTATTGAAATAATCACTAGAGAAACAAATACACACTCCCCCTGCTCCGTACATTAACAATATCAAACTTACATGCAAGGATTGCCAAAGGACATTCATAAGAAACATACACCAGACACGCAGATAGAGAGACAAGAGAGAGAGGAATGGTTATGACATTTCTTTATTGCACATTAAATTATTAATTACACGGTCTCAGAAACCACTACGTAACTAACATACGCAGACAAGTCACGTATCAATATAGGGAAATCAAAATTAAAAAATGAAACTGGTTTGACCATACGTTTCGAAAAGTCCTTGACGTTATAGTGCAATACACTTGTGCCTGGAGAAATGAGGCTGGTCGATAAAAAATTCATAAAAACATTAAGAGAGCGGAGTGTAATTGAAAGTATAACAATGAAGAGATTGAACTGTACATTGTTTGTCTAGGATCATTGCTCCTTATAACACCTAGACAGAAATACATTCGATAGAATATTTCACAAATATTACTTTAATTACGCTCTCCATATGCTAAAATTAAACGGAACGGAAACTACATCCTCCTTCAAATTCTTGAGATATATTCACTGATGGCAATACAAAATGTAGCGCACACCTTTAAGCCCCGGTTGGTCAAACGTTCACGTAATGTAAGGAAAAGTACACACGAATTTAGAATACGAAAAGCAAATAAAAGCGATTAACGAACCGTAAAAAAAATTTCGGTAAGCCTTTCCATCGCTTCTTCATATTCTAAAGTAAAAGAACTGACATCAAACGAACTTACATTCCGTTACGTTTGGCTAACCGGGGCTTTACACTCTTCAAGTGAAATCTCGGACAGAAACACTGTCATAAAATCTTTAGTGGATGTCACATCGTCATTTTTATCATATGGCAGCATTACAGGCAAATTGTCTAAAACGGGTTGTGACCTAGACAAGCTGCCATGATTATAAAGGTTCTCTAAGCTATATGCGATTAAATTGGAAATTAGGAAAGAATTCCGCTCCATAATGCTATCTTAAGCTAGCAGAATTTTAATTCAGCGTATTTTACTCTCTATGCTGGAAATTCACTTCGTAGTCCTTATCCTTAAAGGGATATCCCTAGTTGGCAGGCACACCTATCGGTTAACCACTCCCCTCACATTATACCTGAACAACAAACATGGAAAAAGAATCAATATTTATTTTGAGAATGCCTAGGAAGTCGAAAAGTCGTGGAATTTAATCAGTACAGGGACTCTGCTTATTTGTGGCATCACAACAGGCCACTATGCCTGCTCCAGTCTTCTTTGGCATCAAAGCAACCACACCTACCTACCTACCTACCTACAACTAGAGCAAATTCGTTTAAGAATACATACGTAAATTAATTTTCATTAACAACACTCAGACAAGATTACGATACAGCTTCTACCATCACTATGTGCTTAATGTTATACAAGGAGTGGCAGGACTACAGGTTTAAAGTTCAATTCCGAACAACAGATTTATGCGAAATTTTTTCACATGGCAATTTTTGTGATTCTCAGAGTTCTTGCCAGAAAATCTTGCTGGGAGGAAGTGATCGAAATTGTTGAGATGTCTGACCAGGGATTTGAACCAAGGCCTCATGTGTAATAAGCCAACACATTTTACCTACTAGTCTACTCTCAAGTTACTGTGATATGAAAAAACTAATAAAACTCGGTTGGTAATATATATCGCATTGAAAACCAATTTAACACATATTTTTAGGCGCATGGAATCCTTTCAGATTTTATTTCGTTTAAGAAATCGAACGTTTAATTAATATCACACCTATCACATTTTCATAGCATAGAATTGATGTGAGAAAATTTTACGCACAGACCGATCGTTAAATTTACCACTTCAATTTTATGCATTAAAAAAAACTGTCATAAAGGCCTAAAACTATGCAATTTTTTTTTAGAATACTCGTATGCTGTCTTTCATATAATTTAAACGCGTGTAAGTGAAAGTAATTACAATTAAAATTATAAGTATGGCTGTATTGTTAAAGAAAATAGAAATTATAAATGATAGAGAGAAGAGAGAGACGAAGAGAGAGAGAGAGAGAGAGAAAATTACAGTCATCTGTTGGAAACTGAAATAAAGGCCACTCTCTTTATCTCATTTATCAGCATCTCTAAACAACGACATTATGATGACGCTGATGAAGTAAGCAAACAAAAATAAAAGTGAGCAACAATAACAAACAACACGAAAACCACTTAAAGCAATATTCTCTGCGATATGAGCATGTGTGCTCTGTGTATGAAAATTAATGAGAATTTTGCGTATTTATATTGCGTATGAAGCATATGATGAGCCTTTATGTCTGGGTGATGGAGTGTTAAAGACATTGACTTGGTCTACTTATAAATATGACTTTGTTTTCATTTATTTACATTTTTTCTTATTGTTGTTGCTTGTTGTTGTTGGTGCATTGTTCTCTTGTTAACATTTTTTTTTCTTGAACTCCGTTGTTAATACATGTACATCAGTATTACCAGAGTCATACCAATCAGTGAGTGTAAAACAATGTCGTCTTTATTGTTATTTCATGTAATAAACCATACATTGCCTGCCTGTTGCCTGCCTGCCAGACAACAACAATTTAGAAACGAACTTGTCATGCTTAAAGCAGCCATAACACTCAGGCACACACACACACTTATACCACATACAGTACAAGTAATTTTGAGAAAAATAGAGAAACCCATGAGAGGAGATTAATTTGTCTTAGTTTACTTGTTAAAAACAATATGCTTCTTCAAATTTTTTTAATTGCTCTCTTTTGACACACCGACACACACATGCAAACACAGTAAATTGTATTTGATTTCTTGGCTTATTTAATTTGTATGGCCAGTAGGTCTCTCCTATTTGTGAACAGAAAACAGAAAAAGTATGCCATTGTCTGTTACCAAATCAATGTGACCTGAAAACAAATTGTAGCCTACATTTAGCGATGACTACAAGTGAAATATGCCGAATTAAAATGGCGATTAAAAAGTGCTTTAATGCAATCAATTAGTTAATGCTGAATACTGTTTAATCGATTTTCAATAATGGTGATAATTATGTATTCAGGGAGGTATTTATGAAAAATAAGTCAAAAATAATGCAAAGATAATGATAACTCAGTTCACGCTTAAAAGAGAGAGCTTAATTATAATTTGTCTGGCAACTATGTTCAGGCTTCATGCATATCACTTCGAATCAGCTGCGTGTGCTCAAAGTGAGTCAATTTAATGAAGCTATCCTGTTCCTATTCGTTATTCCGCTGAAAGACGCCCGAGTATGTGGTCAGACAAAAGCTGAATGAAGAAATGATGCAAATTGTTTTGCGAAGAAAATCCAAATATTCATTTATTTTGAAAACACAGGCTACGACCTTATAGCTTTTCACATTCACTTACCCTACAGCTTAAAATCGATTTTGGAACGATAAGATTTTTATGAGAATTTTTCATGCTACTTTGTTTACTCTCGGAATATTTTCCCAGAAATCTGCAGAGAGGAAGTCGCGCCTAAGGATATTTTTTTAAAATTTCGTTTTGTTGAAAATGTCTGGGAACATGGTTCTGAACCCACGGCACTCGCGTCTAATAAGGGCCAGGCGCAAAGGCTACTAAAATTTGATAAATTTGTAGGTGACATTAGCCTTAGTACAGCAAAGAAACGAACATTAATAGTCTTACGGGAACTGTCCTTAAAGAAATCGAGGGGATTGTATTGTGGCCAGATAAATCTGTTCCGATTATGGACAAATACAGAACAAAATTTTCCATTAAATTAAACAATGAACCTACCTACCTCCATATAAATTGTTAGGCATGGTTGGGGAAAAGACAGCCAAGAGTTTGTACTTGTACGACGGAATTTAGGCATCAATAGGTTTTACAAAAGGGGGAAACTTATATACTCTTAAAAAACTCTTTATTTCACCACTATATGAAAATTTAATTGATAGGCCTTGTACAGAATCTGGATAAAAATTTTGTAAAGGAGTAACCCCTTGTACTATAAAGTTCATCAAGTTTCGGCTTCAGAATATAAAAGAATCAGTGCACTATAAGGTCAACTAATAAATTATGTGTGAGAAAACTATTAGATTTAAATTAAACACTTTAATAGGCTCATTAATTAAAAAAAATCTAAAAAAAATAAACCCCCTAAAAGTATGCTTTTGATTTTTGACAATTGTAACAGCCTAAAATTATGCAAACAAAATATACAATATTTTTAGCAAAATATAATAAATTTTAGGTCTAGAAAATAATTCTAGTATTTATCTACTAAAAAAAAACTCAATGAATATCCAAATTTCCAACATAATCAATCCATATAAGCCTAGCGCAGTAATAGTGTTAAACTTCTAGCACATATTTTTATAATTTATTAAATTTAGTACCACTGGGCTAGAACACAAACATGAAAAAGACCATTAAAGACATCACTTCCTTTAAAAAAAGGAGGAAAAAATACGTTGAAAAATAAATCCCATCAATTGATTATCAATCAAACTATTCAATACAATACGCCAAGGCAAAGTCATCAATATGGCATTCAATGAACATGGCACAGGAAGAATACCAAGAGTAAAACTCAAGAAATTGCCACAAAAGTGGCAAGAGTAAGTGGCACTTCTGACTCACAAGCTGTGCTAAGTAAATGCGATTGAAAAAATAAAGAATAAAAATGTCTCTGGAAAGTGTTTCTTGCACCAACTTAACTCAAACTCAACTCAGTTGAGCTCAACTCATTGTGGAATAGTCGTCATCACATTGCAAAAACGTTAATGGTATTAAAACTGTCAACTGTTAAAGTATTAAATGCTTAACCATTTAAAAGGAAAATGTCAACGCTAACGCCAACAGAAAAATACATACAAATAGTTGTAGCTGATAGACGAAAATGAAAAATGAGCCAAAAAAAAATTGGAAAATAATCTTCGATAAGGATTTGTTGCCATTTTATTTTCATTTAAAATTTAAAATTCAAAGACAAATCAGCCCCTATTTAATCCCTAAATCCTTCCTAAAGAAAAGAAGAAAAAATTGATTTTATTCAAATTCAAAACTCCTTAAAGTAGACTAATGATTTGCTAACAAATCGATAAGCCTTAAAAGCTGCAAACAAATTGCTGATGAGCATAACAAGATTAATGAAGAATTAACAAAATATTGAAATTTAAGTAGGCAAGCTATGAAAGGATTTTAAATGTTACAGAGTGAAATACGAGGGTGGGTTAAGAAGAGAAACCTGTGAAGTTTGCTCTAGGTAACTACTGCGTGATATGAACTAATTTGCGTTATGAAGTGTGTGCTTAACAGCCATTAAAATAGGGCGAATTTGGGACACTTCTTAAGCATTTCATAATAGGCCGGAGATTGAAGATGATTGATTGAAGGCTGATTGATTGATGTGCAGAAACCAAACTGTTAAAGCGCATCTCTATTTTAAAAAAGGCTCGACTGCTAAACATATGACTCCGAACAGTGATCACGACACAGCCCTATTCTTCGGAATTCCTTGATTTTCTTACAATGCTCTGTGTTTTCATTTAAAAATATAAGAACTTATGTGACTAGCCTCGTACAAGCATAGAAAATTAAGCAAAAATTCATGAAGATTAAATAGATTTTAAAAGCTATGAAATCAATAATTTAAATGAAACAATTTAAGTACGCTAGATGATGAATATAAATTAAACACCCTAAAGTATGTTTCAATATTATACAAAACTGTCTTAACAAAAACAAAGCTTTTATGTTTGAATATATTGAAGAAGCTATGGGATAAGGAAGTATCCAATTTGTAAAAATGTAATTATGAGAGTGTGAGAGATACATTGTTGTCCTTCAATTAGTAGCCTAGAAACTTGTGTGAAATGTTACGGTAATTGCTTAAAATAAAATGCCACTACAGTTACTTTAATTTATATATCTGACAATAAATAATGTTAACAAAAAGTAGAAAATTTAATATTGAGAATAGTTGATAGATATCAGGATAATTTAAATTAAGAAATTAATTTAATTAATACAACTAAATTTGAAATATAAAAGAATTGTAGAGAGGATATAATTTATAGCAAAGTATATAAGAACTAATGGTGAAACAGTGTTTGCAATTAATTAAAAGCCTGTTTGTATGCTTTCATCAGAACTATACTACTCTTAAATGATGGCAACAAAACTTTTTAAAATGAAATGCCAAAAAGTAATGCTTAATTGCTGGTAAATTAAATGTACTCCAATGCTGTAAACAAACTGTGAATAATTTAAAATCAATCAATCACCGAATCAATTTCTAAATTAACAGCATATTTATTGGACAATGAAGACATGAGTTTAAAATGAATAAAACTCCAACCCAGAAGCATATGCAATAAAAATATTTATGCCAAAGAAATGATTTGGTTTTGTTTTTTATAAAATTAACAAAAAAAAAAATTCGAATTAGAGAATTAATTACATTTCAGACACAAAAACGTTTAGTATTTAGCTAACCAATAAACAACAAAAAAAGTTTCATTAGAACTAGTGCCTAAAAGTATACAAACATATCTTTAGAAAAAAATTACTAGATAATGCAAAAATGTATTAAATTTGAACGTTTTCAAAAAAAAAAAAATTAAAATTCATGGAAATTCAAAGACTTTTCTTATTATTGGAATTATAAGAAATTTGCTGATTATGATTAAACGAGATAATTAAATTATTTCTATGAGTAAATCATTGAATTCTGTTATTTATATAAAGCCTTAAATAGGCAACGGTTGCCATAAAATTTGTCAGCCTTAATAATGCCAAACAAAGTTTGTAATACAAATTAATAACTTTACTTAAACCATGCTAAAAAACTATTAAAGGCGTTCTAATTTACATACATAATTGCCATTACAACCTTTAGTCAGAAATTACGGCCTAGCTTCTACCACCACTTAGGTGTGTGTTAATTTTATACATGAGTGGCGGACACCTACAGTTTAAAGTCGATTCCGATTTCGAAGATTTTTGAGAAACTTTTCATGACAATTTTATTTACTCAGAGTTTTTGCCAGAAATCTGCTGAAAGGAAGTCGCCAAGAAATATTTCTTTTCATATTTCGTTTTTGATGTCTGACCGGAGATACGAACCCTGGCCTTTCGTCTAATAAGCCAACACACTACCTACTAGACTACGGTACTACAAATTGTCTTTTAAATTGATAATTAGATGTAGAGTGAATGGTAATACAAACAGAAGAATTAGATTTTGGCTGATACTAATCGCCTTATATGCAACCAATCACTGAAAAGCCTAGTGAATTACTGAGGCCATACAATTCTATATATAAAGCTTCTTAGGGCCGTATGGTATAGGGAAATTAATGTCTAACTATCCTAGAAGTGCTAACCGGCTTTACAATTTTGATCTTAAAACAATGTTTGCAGCTACACTTCTTATAATACAGTATGCAACATTCTGTTTGCTATTTATTTACTAACTTCATTCTATTATCAGTCTGGCAACTTCTAGAATTTTTGGCCCATTTATGTCATGGCCTTTTTATATAGGTTTACCGTTGTAAAGTAATCTATTTTATGGTCCTTCTTGAAATTTTTGTTTGTTATCATTATCCTAGCATTCACTATTTATTAAAAGAGTTTGTTCAAACACGTAATAGAACTATCTGGAGAAATTGAACAAATTTGGAAAGGTTATCATCTAATGGGCCCTACATGACGAAATTCGTGACAATAAAAGCAGTTGAAAGTATGCGAAGGCAAGGAAAAATTTAATGTTGTTTGTTTGGCAGAGAGTAGGAATATACGGTACTGTTTTGAACGATTTTAGCGCCATTCAAAACATTTCTGGAAGATTTCAATAAAAGCTTATTTTGAATCAATGCCATCAGACTATCTAGGGCAAACAGGCATATAAAGAAAAGCGAGTTTGAGGCATTCAAATTCTTGTTAGGGCAAATTCTCAATACACACTAACTTTGAGTCAACATCAGACTAATCCAGTAATATTCGAGGTTTGATAAGAGGTCTTCTTTGGAAGCAACACTGTGGATTCAAATGCACATGCTTAGAATACGGAATGTCTCGAACAGAATGCTCTGGCGATGGTAACGTGGCTGAATGAAGGCACATTGGCATTAATGCTTTTCAAAAGCAGATACCAGGATGCATTAAGATGATAACGTCACCGTAGTCTAGTAGGTAGTATGTTGTGGTTCAAATCCCACCTCAGACATCTTGAAACTCCGAGAATAAATCGAATTGTCATGAAAAGTTTTTCAAAAATATCTGTAGTTCGAAAACTGTAGGTCGCGTTACATGAGTGAGTGAAAATTAACACACACAACAGAAGTATTGTGAAAACCTATTCGTAATCCAGGGTTGTTATGATCAAATTATGTTGTACGTTATTGATAATGGCCTATTTCCATTAAGTTAGTCAAGTCTTAATGGTATTCGAGTGGCTTTATGTATCATTCAATGCAAGTACACCAAATCTAATGTTGAGAAGATTTATTAAAAAACAAACTACGGAGATATGTGTTTAAAGAAATCTTTTAAAAGTTACCAGATTTAATATTTTAGTTCTAACAATTTCCTTTAAAGCTTCTAAAGCAGTAACTTATTAAACTCATATCCCAAAATTCTAATAAACAATATTTTTTTCCTTATTTATGACAGACCTCTTAAGTCTAATACAGGCCAGTAGTTTAATTTACGTAACACTGTTAAAAAATTTAACATAATTTTAGGCGTTTTTTTTTTCTTTTCAAAATAATTGCAGTAGTGATGGCGAAGCACCTTAAAGTGTATAAAAATTTGTAAGTAACCAATTAATATGCTAATGTAAGAGGCTTACGCCAAACTGTCACGAAAACACACAATCATGTGATTTTTATGAACACGTTACGCTAAGCAATATTTCTGTTATACTACTTAAACACCTAAAAATATGCAATATTTCCAAGGCAAATATAATTTGTACGTACTCTAGTTATAGCAGTGAAAGTGTTGTAAGAAATATTTATTTGGATTTAAAAATTATTTAAATTTCTTAAAATGAAGTTGTGACGGCAAACTTTTCCAGAAGTTAATGCTCAAAATAAAAGTCTTCTTCTAGAATTTGTTTTTTTTTCTTGAAATTAACATTTTTAATTTCTTTAATAATTTTGTTTTTTTTTTTTTTTTTAACAAATATTGTATTTTGTTAAATAAATTACAATACAAGTACAGACAGACATTAATTTACTTTCATTCGTTCGTTTTATATAAATTTCAGAATAACTTAGCATACTTTCTGAATGGAAAATCAACAAATTTTCAAACCAAAGTGAAAAAGAGCAGCGACGTGTGTATGAACAACACGATTATGAAGACAGTTATGCAGACAGTGAAAGCAAAGCAATTAACATAAATAAATACATACACACGCACGAAAAAACTTCTCAGACTTCACCCTCTCTGACTAGCATAAAAACATTTGTAAACAGTCAAGGCAATTATCAAAGAAAAATAGAACAGACACACACACACAAAATAATGATGATAAGGAATGTTACCAAGTTTCTGAAAAAAACACATCATCTCACCTCAGTGGTAAACTGGAATTGTGGAACCAAACCTGGAAACCCCATTGTAAGTCTAAGTTCTACCAGACATCTAGTGCATTTCCAAATAAAATTATTTCAACAGAATTGATCTGAGTATCCGCAATACCCAGAGTTATTGGTTGACCTACAGCTTTTATGTTAATAATGTACCCACCACCAGCCATGGGTAAAGAAAATATTGAAGAGTAAAAAGAACCACTTAGATTTGAAGCCGTATGGTAGAGAAATTGAAATGTCGACCTTCAACCTCTTGAACGGGTAAGCTTTTTGTTACTTTGTTTTTCAAATAAGTACAGCTAAAGGAAAAAGTCTATGCAAACCGGTGTATGTTTTTCATTTTACACAGAGTTTTTTGTGTTTTCTAGATAGGTACAGTAAAAGAAAAAAGTCTACATACAACGTCTAAATTCCCGTTAATTTTAATTTGTTTCTCAATAATAAAATAACATAACCATTCTTGCTTGCAAATGCCTTGAGTAACTTTATAAAATCATTTTCAATTTAATAAAAATGATCGGGAAAAACTCTACATACAAAGGTGTGTGTAGACTTTTTTCTTTGACTGTAGGTGATTGAAAACATAGCGGTAAGGCATAATAGCGGTAAGTGTCATTGTATCCCATGTTTTGGGTGCCACAAAACCCATTTTTCGAACTAACAACTCTCATTCGGGACATTCAGTCGCTAAGATGATTGGAAAATCTCCTAAGCATCTCACCATTCTCCCAATGCAAAAAAAAAACTTAAAAAAAGTTCTTAATCACCAGGCGTTCCGCTTTCAGAATTGTAAATCGATTAGGTGAGATCAAGAAACAAATGAAAAACTAACTACAATTGGCCAAAAATGTCTTTGGGACTCCTCTTATAATTTAGAGAATGGTCACCCTAAACGCCTGTCATCTAAAATAGCAGCAAAATGACAAAGACCTTAAGAGCATATATTTCCTGGAGTTAAACGCTTTAGAAATATGTTAATAAGGGCCTAACGAAGATCGTGCAATGACATTACAAAAGTATAAAAAGTGTTTCGTGACATGTGACGTGTCCAAACTGCTCTGAAAGTTTATACATTTTCTCACGAATAAATTGACGTTTGCAAATCTTTAAATTGTGTTATCAAGGAACGTGTTTCTATTGAAAAATGGTCTTCAGCAATGAAAATGGTATAATTGGAGCATTTATCTTCAAGAACATTGAATATCACAATGCTTGTGTTACTGATTGCTGTAAGAAACAGCTGAAGGTTGAAATTGAAATGAAATGAAATGGAATTGTACTAGCCATGTTTGAAAAGAACTCATGTAAACCTAGCGAGGACAGCCAATTTAGTGGAGAACGCCTATATTGGAGTAAAAAATTTAAAATGTTTCTAGAACGTTAGAAAAGATTTGAGGTAGAAATGAAATAAATTTGCTCCACTCTATAGGAAAAATATTTTCTGACGAAGGATAATCCTGTAATACGGAGGAACGCCTTTTGGTGGCCTTAAGTTTTTTGCATTTTCTGTGGAATGTAATGATTCGCACGTAAAAAACTGGCTCAAAAAATTATTAAAGTCTGTAACAAGGCAATCAAACCATTGCTGTGAGACTAGTGTTAAAAATAATTCCTATTTAAAGCTGTTCACCATCTGGTAGATCATAAAACTGCCTTTATTTTCTTGTTTTTCAAAACCAAATTATTGTAAGAGAGTAGCTGAGATATTAAAATACTTGTTAATAAGCGCCTGAAGATAGACTATAATAAAATAAATGCAATTTTTTAACCATACTGCCACACTACCACATTTGCATAATCCTTATAGAAAATAATACAAAACACTGAACGAATAACGAAAACGAGACGGTGAAGGATAAGAGAAACAACAGGAATATTTACGGCATTAATAATGATAAAGAACTCCAACATATACACTGAAAGTTACACATACACTCTCAGCTTATGTATGAAAGTACATGCAGAAAACAATTCTTTAAAGAAGTTGAGTTGAAGTTTCAAAGATGGCTGCTCTCTAGGTTACAAAACAAGGTGAAGATAAACTGGCAAAAGCAACAAACAATACCAAGACAGTTATTGAAGAGAAACAAATAACACACAAGCAATATAAGAAAATGAGGTGT
>QOCX01004045.1:0-10337 GCA_005959815.1 Sarcophaga bullata | reverse complement strand
ATATTCGCGGTGGGGTTCAATCCTCCATGGGTACCATGAGAAAAAAAATGAATGAAAAAAATATCAAATGTAATTTTAAATAAAGAAGAGCACAAATTGCAAAACTTTAATCCTATTAAAGGAAAAATAGAAATTGCTAAAATGCTTAAATTAAAAATAATAAAAGCATAAGCACAAATGGAAAATTTGAATGTTAACAAAAAGGCCTTAAAAATTTTATATTACAAAAATAAAAAATCTTAAGCATAAATATGTACATTATAAATAACTAAAGTAATCATTGCAATGAAAACGAATATATTCCAGAGTAAGGGTGATTCATGCCAGTTATGAAATGCAAAGGAGGTCCGTGGCTTAAGAGACTATCGTTTTGTCTTTTAACAGATGGCAGAATGGAATCTCTCGTATTAAAATTTAAAAAAAGGGAATGTGGCCTTAAGCCGTAAAAATAAACATAAGGGAAAGTATAGAAGGATAAGAAAAACAAAATCTGTAGAACTTGACCAAAACCAATAAAACTAATTTAGAATAAGAATTTTACTCACAGTAAAATATTTTGCAACTAAAAACGTTATTAGTTTTAAAACTTCTACTAACCTATGAAATAGTAATTACTAAACATACTAACACTAGAATTAGACAAAAGAAACAACATTTATCATTCCAGTCTCACGTGGTTCACTGCTGTGACAAGTCTACAAATCTTTGAACACCACTCGCCATTGGTTACATTCAAGGATGGCAAAGGTTGGCTAGTTGATGGAAGGTTTAACCTGGTTCATATTATCAACCTGGCAGAATACGAGCGCCTGGTGGACCAAACCATTGCGATGCTGGATAAATATCCGTTGGATAAGAAGGAGAAAATGTTAATTGACTTCCATGTTAATGCAATCTCTTCCCAATTAAATACACTTAGGGGTAACTACAACAAGCAGAAACGCTCTATCAACTGGATTGGCTCCGCTTGGAAATGGTTAGCTGGCAACCCAGATGCCACCGATTGGGACAGCGTTTTGAAGTCTGAACAAAGCATCATTGAAAACAATAACCAGCAGTATGCAACCAATGACCGACTATTTAAGGCGTCTCAAGAGGCAATATCCAAGGTTAACGAAATGATAGCGAAATTCCATAATTAAGTGAACGCGACGAATATCGAAAAGTTTATTAAGCAAGTATTACATCAAGTAATGGTCATCAAGGATGAAGTAAACGAAATTATGAGAGTTTGCCAGATGGCCAAAGGCGGTATAATAAACTCTAATGTGCTTGACAGAAAAGAAGTTCACCGTATAATCGCTGAGATCGCAACGCTTCCTTACTCCAATGAGCTAGAGGCCATCGAGTATGCAAATCCAAAGATATATACAAATGGCTCTACTATCCTGTATATCCTTTCATTGCCCAAGGTAAGGAAAACCGAGTGTAATTACCTAATCGCCAGACCATCCGTTCGAGAAGGGAAGGCTATAGACCTACCGTATGGTATGCTATTGGTCAATGAAAAAGACACTTATGGCATCATCGAACCATGCGTGCGAATTAGCAACAATACAGAATGCTAGGGAAAAAGTTTGAAAAAACTGCCGGAAGATGACTGCGTTCCAACCCTAATCAAAGGAGGAGAAACGAAATGCTCCTATCGATCCTGCGAAGATGAAATTGTCGAGCTCATAACGGAAGACACTATTTTCACTACTAATTTCAAAGGAAGTCTTCAAAGTGGTAATACTACTAAATTTCTTTCGGGAACCTATACGATACGACATTATAATGAGGTAGTGCAAATAAAAAACATTACCTACGCCAGCCGAAGCGAGACATTCTTACAAATTCTACCCCAAGCCGTTACGACCATCCTAGAAGAAAGACGACAACTTGACTTGGGTTATCTTCATAACATCAGCAAACAAAACATAAAAAGCTTGGAAAACCTGGCCATACAATACCGCTACTCCATAGCCACAGATGCCAAAGAAAAGAAACAAAGAAATTCGTTCCTAATCCTTTTGGGTTACCTGTGCTGTAAGGCCCTATATTCTCATGTGAGTCTTCCCCCGTTACGAAGTACGACCAACGAGGTATCCAAGCCCCAATCTGCGGGACGCAGATTTTTGGCGAGGGAGGAGTTAACACAACCCAGTGTGCAGCTTAGTGCTGACGTTGCACACGCGCCTGATAATGAAATATGAGTTGGAATCATATTTCATCTGCTGCCAAACCGAAAATGATGATCATATTTTCGCCGCAATCACGTGAGAACGGATGTGCAGTGACAACGTTAGGAATAAATTAGTATATAAGAACAAAAAACTATAAACATATACATATAATATATATATATATTATATTTATGATAGTAGTATATTATATACATACATATATATATATATATATAAAATATAAATTAAATAATTTTAAATTTTTATTTTTTAAAAAAATTATTTGTGTTGTGTGCTTTTTAAGACACAAAACACGTCTTTATTTATTAATGGTTAACATAACAGTAAAATTTTATTAAAACTACCGTAACCACCTAATCGTTGCTGTCTTGACCACACATCTTTGCTGCTTCGATCGTGTTGTTCGCAGACATGGTGTCAGCATTTTCCACATTTCCATCATAATTAAATTTTAAAGATATAACCATAATAAATTTTAAAGATATAACCACTAATTGTATTTTATTAGGGATCGCTTAGACTAAAAATTGTATGTAATGGGTTACCCCTAGAAAGTCCCCATTTTTCCACAATGTCGATCAGCCTCTGCAAACATTGCTAAAAAAACGAATTTTTTGTCACAATTTCCAGTAAGATTGAATGCAGTCAAATCCTAGGCCATACATACACTAGGGTTTACTTGAACAGTCAGTCTGCATTTAGTCCCTAACGTATGTAGTTTCAACGTCCGCCATTGTCCATGAATGCCGAAGATTTATCAGATAAATTTCAAATCATCATAAGGTAACTCTTATATGAGTTGCGGTACATAGAGATATTGTTGGAAATTACATTGCTGAAGAGCTGGCCAGAGTCGGTACGGGGCTCGCAATCTCTAGCATGTTACAAGATATACGTATTCCAATTGTTAATTTAGATTTTATCCACTTCTTTTACAGGGAAGCTCAATATCATTATTAGACACTGCTAGACACGTATCGCACAATAGTGATTCTTACGTAGCACTATTCTTTTGGTAGACGCGCTGAAAGACTTGTCATTCCGCTAAGAATTAACATGTAGTATACCAAAGTGGGGGCCTCCCCTAGATGCTGGCTTAAGTCGGTCTCTTCTCCTTCAAGGGCGTCGCCAATCTAACTATTCTAAACCTCTCAATTATAAATAAAACCGAATCATTAAAAGAGCACACAGTGCAACACAAGAAAACTGATTTCACCAAGTAATATGACTGACATAATATTATTAGAGCGGGAATACATAAGATATAATGCCTGATTGAGCAAAATAATACATCATAGACGTCTTACCGCCTTTATGGAAATAATTACCCAGACATAAACTCATTAGAAAGATTTCTTTAATACAGATCATATATAATTTGAAAATAGAATTTGCACACAATATCACCACCGACTTTGGTAAATCAGAGGCATGTTAAAAAACACAACCCTCATTTTGAATTGTGACAAACAAAATGAAGATATGTTAGTATTATGTATTTCGTAAGAAGAAGAATAGCCAGCGTACTTCATAAAAAAAAAAAAAAAAAATGAAAAATATTAAGGGAATAAGTATCTATGCGAATGGGATATTAATGTTCGACTCAAGTCACATAAAAAATATTTCGTATTTTTATTCTTTTTCTTGATTACTAGCATTTACACAAACTGAAAGCAAGAAACCAATACAACTTTTAACAACATATGAAAAATATGTGTATAAGTGTATCGGATTTTTATATGAAAATTATCAGCAACAAGCATTGTATTTTCGTTCAACAATACACTGAATTCAACGATACAAGGGCTTTTAATTAAAAACTCTTTAGAAATATTTATATGGTACAACACAATCGAACTTAAAAAGTTACTTCCTAAGGTTATGAATAACATTAACTTTTATAAATTAATAATCAGTATCCCTTTCACTATGCTTTAATACTTCATTTAGTACTTAGATTTACAGTTTTCGCTTTTTAGCATTGAAATGTTCATTTAAAATTTAGTTAAATCGTGCAAAACATTTATTTTACTAAAAATTAAACCTATTATATATAGTTACTTCATATGAAGACAACGATATTAAAAAGTGACCATTGAAGAAAATAATCTCTATTTGGGATATTGAGTGGTGCATATCATTCATATGTTAAGATGTCATAAAACTTCTCAAGTGAATAAAATTATGAAAACTTTTTGAAGTTTTTTACTTCTAAAAACTTATTTAAAAGATTCTTAAACTTACAAATGTAAATATACATAAAGGGTATTAAAAATATACTACCCTAATCACTATTAATTCTTACACCACTTATTTTTGTGATATGTAGACATTCAAAACTAAATATTTTAAAAAATGAAAATAAAAGAGTTATATTTTCTGCTAAGTGATTTATTAATAAATACGAATAATAGTGGAACTAATAGTAGTAAATTTGTTGTATTGTCTAAAAATAAGGCAGTTTTGTTTAAATTTGTATTTTTAAAACATTTACTGCAATGTGTATAAAATTATTTTTATAAATTTATAGATAATAATTACTTTTCAGAAAATATTACTTTTGTGACGAATCAAAAAATGATTTATTAGTGGTTAAGGTAATATTTTTGAGGGTGGTACTAATTCTTTCGCAGCTGTAACTCCTTACCAAAAATATCAGCTTTCTAAAATCAGTTAGTTTTCTCACTTATGTCCTAATTTCTTTTTGATTTATTTGATTTCTCTTTACGTACGAAGGGAAATTTTAAATATTTTTTATACGTATCTCAATGTACATAAGGTAAAAAATAGAAAAATGAGTGTCTTTGGAGCTTTCTTGACCACTGCGACGAGAAATATTTTATAATGTCAGAGGTTTTTTACATTAGTATACATTTCGGTCTGGCTATTCATTGAAGATTCCTGTTCTAATCCCAGGCTTTTGGATATGTTTTACGACGAGAGGGACGTCGTAGTTACGACGTAATTAAAACGACGCAAAGTGAATTATGATTTTCTATAGCAAACCATGTAAACATCAAAGATAGGTTCCATGATTACGCAAATTCTATTTTTTAATAAGAAAATTGAACAAAGTAAACATTTAAAAAACAAAAATAATATAAAATTTCATAACATACATACAAAAAACAAAAAAAATTCATATGAAAGAAAATAAAAAAATTAAATTAATTTATAACACACTAATTGAAACTGAACTCTAAAATTAGAAAAACAATGTGAAAATGAAACTATTATTTTCAGTTAGAAAGGGAATCGTCAGGTTTTGATAGCATGGCGCAATTAGAAACAAAAGTAAATGAAAAAAAGGGGCGGGGGGAAGTGTGCGATTATTTTTTAATGACCAGTATACTTTCGTCTCTTTTTTCGAGAATTTTTCGTAATAATTTTTACTTTGTTTTTTTTATGGTGAGTAATCACATACAATGTCAGACAAACAAACAATCAGACAGTCACAAACACCCATAGTCTATGGTGGGTGCTTGAAGTTTAACGCATTACCGGCTAGGCGATCGGGGTACCCTAATAATAAGCCAACACACTTCCTACTAGTCTACCGCAACTTTATATATGAATTAATAAACTTCAAATGATTTGGTCAACCACATTTTCAGATTTGGTGATGTACATATTTACATAGTTCGGTCGACTGCCTCCATCCAAAAAGCAGTTCAAATAACAAGAAAAGTAGCAATTACGGCACAAACTATGGCGGTTATCCGGTTTTGATACATAAAAAAGTCCACAAATAAAATAAGTTAACCGATGTTCCAAGTCAATTCAAAATTCTTAAAATTCTCAAATTCTACTTCAAATAAGAATATTCTATGTTTAGCCGGCTTCAATCTTATATTTACGAACCCACACCACAGAAAACTCCATAGAAAATTATTTTTTCTATACACACATTCTTTATGATCGACATTCAAAGTATAATCCATGAATCGATAAGAAATGACAGTACATATGCAAATAAATCTTAAATAAAAAAACATTTGTCATTCCAGCACAGATATGGTAAGAGATAAGCTTCAAATTTTGTTTCTGTAATATTGAGCTTTGTTCGAAAGGCTCTTGCTGCTCTACAATAAATAATTAAATAATTCTATAGAAATCTATTAGTGGCCAACCTATCATCTGTCCCTAATTCTAAAACTGATCTACAAATTCGTTGCCAGATATCCGATGTAAGGGCGTTATCTATATATACATATACATATATTTTTAATCTTAATGTATTTAGTATGCTTCCTGACTATGCAATATATTTTACTGGGCAATATACAATATATTTCCTGACATTGGTTCCATAGACGAATACACCTGTTCCTGCGCCCGTCTCCATTAGTTGTCGGTTTACAGAAAGAAACGTGTCTTTAGGACGCCAGTTAGTCGTGCGACTTGTCTACCCTTAGATACTCACCAGACCTAAAACATTCAATCTAAAGGAGATAGTATCCTCAAAAGCTTTGTCAGGTGTTTCCGCTATGATCATTGAACTTTTTACATGTTTTTCTGCTTTAGTCAACTGACAGAACAAGTTTTATAATATATATTTATATATATCATTAGCCGTATTTCAACAGCAGTAATATCTTTTCAGCTTTTCAGTTGTTCTATATATGTTCTACAATGTCCTCCTTCGGTACGATTATCATGGCATTTCAGCATTATTGTAAGAATTGCCTTGACACTCTTCTTATCAATTGGGGTCACCTTATTTAGTATAAAGCGTGATTTTTATTTTCTTTTATATTTTATTGCCCATATTTTTAAACTCATCAATGGAGACAAATGTACATATTTATTTTATTAATATCTGGTTTGCAAGCTATTTATATATAGACCAGCTAAAATTTGGCCTAAGTCAATATTTCGCTTGAGTAGCATTTACTTTTTCAATATTTAGTATACGCGCTATTTGACATAGTTTAGGGAAAATTTGTCTAACCCAATATTTCTTCGATAAAGAAATAATTTTTATTTATATAAAGATATAATTTTTATTAGCATCCATGGATTTTCCCTTTTTTGAGCAAAATCTTTAATTTTTAGAATCTTCCCACGAGTACATTATTTATATATTATTTATATATCGGCGTCATAGTGTAATGATCAAAACAGATTGTCTAAAAGTCGAGAAGACCCGGTCCGAATCCTAATGGAATTGAAAAAAATTCGGTTCGAATTCCGGAGGGCTCGACGTTATTGGATCTTATGTGGATTGGTATCGTCCCAAATACGAAAATTTTGTTCACGCTGAAGATGATTTTTCGATGAAAATGAAGGTCAGTTTTCAACTGCTTCAGGGTCCGTTCAGTGGACACACGCCATTGTCCATGGTCGTCTATGGTGATTTGACAAAGTAGACTTAATCGGTGACAACCAATTTGACAGATGTAGCTTCAAGAAATAAAATCGCTATTATCAACTGTCTGTTCGGACATCCCCGAATGAAGACTTTATATATAAATGTAATGTAATGGAATGATAAACAATTTTGGATTCAGAACAGACTTTATGATGTGCGTTGTTATAAGCTATTATGTAGAATTTACGAAAATAAGATTTTATTAAATAATAACACGGCGCTAGTAAAATATTTTTTTAATTTGAACAGAAGTCTTTCAACGATTCGATCAAAAGCCTGGTTTACTTCCAAGATTGCCATGTTAGTATAGGGTATTATGGATCCAACTTTGCCCTAAATAATCTGGCTTCTACAGCTCTTCGACGAGTCATTCTATCGCAAACACGCAAATCTAAACTTTTTTCATTTGACTAGCAGATGTTGTAGGTTTTTTTTATTGCTCTTGTAATCAATGAATCAATCAATGCCGCTTGTTTTACGTTGGCATCCTCCAGAACGTACGGGCGATATGCGCCCTTACGGTAAAAACTTAGTAATAAGTCTGGAAAATACTGATCGGTTGATGGAATATTTTTTACTCAATTCATGGCGTGATAGGCCAGACTTCCACTCGTCAATCATTTTAATTTTGAATTGACTTGAGGCAAGTAAGAAGCCATTATTATTTTTAACAATTCACTATGTAACATAAATCACTTTGCGCACCTTCTTTTTAATTTCTTCATCTGATATACAAATGTATACACATTGTAACCGTCAATTTGAATTTGAAGAAATCAGTAACGTAGTCAAGTTTTTAGACACTATATAAAGGGCGTGCTAAGAAGTCGCCGTAGTCTAGGTGTGTTGGCTTATTAGACGAAAGGCCAGGGTTCGAATCCCCGGTCAGACATCAAAAACGAAATATGAAAAAAAAATATTTCTTCGGCGCTTCCTCTCAGCAGATTTCTGGCAAAAACTCTGAGAGTAAATAAATTGCCATGAAAAGTTTCTCAAAGAAATCTGTCGTTCGGAGTCGACTTTAAACTGTAGGTCCCGCCACTTATGTATAAAAAATTAGCACACACCAACATAAGTGGTGTGAGAAGCTTAGGCCGTAATCCTGACTGAAGGGTTGTAATGGCCAATATGTATGTATAAGGCGTGCTTTTGTTTTGCCTTTTTCAATTGTGTTTTTTTGTGATTATAAATTTTAGAAAATTTTAAATAAACATGGTTTAGTAATTAAACTTATGTCATTTGAACAACTAACTATATAACCCAATAAAAATAATAGGCAACTTGAACAAAACACGCCATAAAAATTCTTATTGGGGGTGCTTTAGTTATGTCCCGTATATATATAGTATTCATATAGTATATATAATATATACATAGCATATATGAATATATATATGAATATATATATATATTCTATATATATATATAGTACATTATATGAATTATATATGAATAAATATATTATGAAATATATTTATATATATATATATTATATAAATATATATATATATATAAAATTATATATATATATATATATATATATTCATAATAAGGCATATATATTAATAAATAAAATAATAATTAATAAACTAATAGTTTCCTGTCTTGATCACACATCTTTGCTGCTTCGGATCGTGTTGCTCGCAGACATGGTGTAGCTTTCCCACTGTGTCGACCAAGTTGAATGAAATCAAACAAAGTGTGGATATAATACAAGATGTCATGTCAGATTAGGAAATTAATATTTTATAGTAATATCTTTGACTTTTGTTACCTACTAGAACGGGACTTCTATATTCTCACATCTCGAATTTAACCATAAAATTTACTTTTAGCTTTAAAATCCTGCATTAACTCTTTAAACAAATGTTCCGTTCGCAGGCCCCATTATTGAATGAAGCTCCAGTATGACTTCTATAAAGTCGTTTTTAATGAGTATTTCACCCTTTTTATTTGTGCATATACTCAAACACTCAGCTTCATTCAAATATATTTAAAGAAAAAAAATTTTTTTTCCGTTTTTATTCTACATTTATTTTTTTTTTTGGTGTATAACTGAAATATAAAAAATTTTAGAAAGAAGTGACGACAAACTGCTTCACTGAATGCTGACAAGCAACTGAATACAACTTTAACGTTCTTTTTAACGAACATTGCTGATGTTCGTGTCATATATGTGTAAACAGCCGGGAGGTTTGGGCCCGGGGGATATGGGTGCGATCGTCTGGGTATTGAACCAAACATATTTCGAAAATATAAGTTTGATGTCCACGTGTAGTGAGTACGTCATTACACTACGATAGCTTGTTCTATCTGTCGTATGAGGTGAAATAATTTTGCTGAACTGATTAAAGGCAATTATAAAAAGCAGGACAGATAATGGAGAACCTTGTGGTATTCCATTATATAGACCAAACGTTTTTGATTGTTGGCCGTACATTCTAACTCTAAATTTACGATTAGTAAGAAAATTTTTGAATATTAAGTACATTTTTTTTCAATATTCCATTCTGCTATATGTTGAAGGATTATATGGATGCCTACATGGTCAAAAGCTTTTTCAAAATCGGTGGATAGAATGTTGACATGGTTTTTGCTTGATAAAGCTCTTGAAATGAAGTGTTGGAGGTATATAAGAACGTCGTCTGTACCTTGTTTTTTCATAAGAGCTACTTGATTAATGGATATGAGATTGTCGGCTTTGAAGAACCACATTAGCCTTCTAGATATTTTTTTAATGTTTTAGTGAGAAAAGGTAATAGAAATATGGGTCGGTAACC
>QOCX01004043.1:0-15714 GCA_005959815.1 Sarcophaga bullata | reverse complement strand
TGGTGTGAGAAGCTAGGCCGTAATCCTGACTGAAGGGTTGTAATGGCCAATTATGTATGTATATTCCTCCATAGTCTTTAAAACATATTTTGTTTACATTATTATTCAGGAAACTAATTTTGTTTTTTTTTGTTTTTTTTTTTCTAAATGAAAAACAAAAAATTATTTAGAAAACTTGCAACTTAAGTTATTTTTAATTAACTTTTAATTTTTTTTCTAATTAAATCTACTTACGATTAAAAAAAAACTACTTTAAATATCAAAAAATTAGGAATGGCAAAATAATGTTCTTATTTCTGTGGACTAGTAATACTGATAATAATTAAAAATAATTTAATTTGCATAAAAATCTCTTCGGAACTGGCAAAAGCTTTAGTTTTAGGTCTACAATTTTCACAAAATAGTCAAAAATGTTGTTTTTTTTATGCAATATTTTGCAACAATTATTATATTTTTCTTTGTATCTAAAAAAAAAGATAAAATCTCGTGAATAATAAATTTCATTAAAAACTTTAATTAAAAAAAAAATAAAACAAAACAATACGTTTAAAAGACAATATAAAAATAAAAAAAAATAAAAACAATTTAAAAGTTACAAAAATAATATCATATAGCATTAACAAAAAACAATAAGAAAACAAATATACGACCATAACGCAAACAATTATAAATTAAAAATAATTAAAATTTATAAAAACAAAAATAAAAAAAAAATAAAAATTTATTTAAAATAATTTTTAAATATTTATAAAAATAAAAATTATCCTTAAATATTAAAAAATCTATATAAAACAGTGAAGTGTAAATAACCAAAAAAGAAAACTAATAAATTTCCAATAAATATGATACAATATTTAATAAAAAATGATAAAAAAAAAATAAAATAAAAAATTCATGCATTTTAAAATATAAACAACAATAAAAAAGAATAAAAATTTAATAAGAAATTTATTTATAAAATTTTAATTTTATTAAACCAAAGAAAAAAAATAAAAAATAACCACAGTGAAATAAATTAAAAAAAATACTGAAAAGCCAATAAAATTAGAAAGAATTCACAAAAATAAATTGAAACTAATTTATATGTTTTTTAATTAAAACATGATGCATAAATTAAATAATTGACTCAATAATGAAAATTTTTACTGTTTAATTGATTTAAATTTCGAAACTTAAGTATACTTTAAGTTCCATATTCATAAAAATTTATTTCGATTTATGTAGGGCTTAAGACACAAGTTTTCATACAAATTATGTTTTATAAACCTTTTATAAAAACTGTTTATGAATATGAGAGTTAAAGTTTAAATAAAACCCTTAGAGAGAGCTTAAAAATACTCGTATAAATATATTTGTTTTATAAATTAATTCATTACGCCTTCTTTGTTAAGGCAGAAAAAGTAAATTAAATTTCTTTAAAAAATTAAAAATTTTTTTCATTTTCATTGAGACTACTTTAGTGCCAGAGCTTGATAGAAGAAATTAAAGTAAAACAAAAAAAATCAAACAATAAGTTTTCAACTCTCTTTTATATTCTGAAAGCTAGACAGATCGAATTCATTTGGTTATAATCGAACAGGCAAAAGTATACAGAGTTTAAGCCAATACTACGCATAGGGCAATCTGTAATCTCTTTTTTAAAATCCAAATACTTCAAACCTGATCACTTCAGTCAGGATAGTTAATGCGCGCGTCCAGTGTCAACACAATATCGTCTGAAAGATCTCTGCTCGTTTCATGATTTCCTTAGATTTGATACGCATCCTCTTCTGCGACAGCTTGAAGGAATCTACTCAATGTAGCTTTTGATTGCCTCTTCCACATCGTATCTCAGTTTCACTAGGCCATAGCTGAGCATATCTTATTGTGGGAAAAAACTTGAGCTGCTCTAAGATTACAAAATCCAGAATCCACACATTATGTTACGCAACTGAATCCACACACTGTCAAATATATTTACCTTGGTTTGACTCGAGACATATTGAGTGTTCTAAACTTGACAAAAGACTTGTTGTTTTCATTGATAAAATTTAAAACGACTGGCTGTTTATATATCTTCAAAATGGCCACACTTCTGTCTATCTATGTAAGTCATCTCTCAATATGCCATGAACCACGTAAGCTACCGCTTCTTATAAAATTTGTTTCTGTTTAAGAAATGAAAAACTAAAACTTAGGCGAAGAGTGTCTAAGCCACCTTAACAAATTTCCCAATCTTTGCTTAGCTTGAGAACAGGAGTAAGCGGTGCTGCATAGTCATAAGTCAACACATCTGACCCACTGATGATCACCTTCTGGAAAAAAATCACTGATATTTTCAGCAAAATCAATTCATATTGCTTGGGTGCAGAACAACTGCACCTAAACCACTTTGAATTTAGGTGCTAACAAGGCATTCCCGACCACTCTGCATAAGATGTCAAAACCTACCGGCGCATGCCAAAGTTCTTTACAAATAACTTTGGCATCGAACACAGGTCCATACTCATTATATAGCTGTCGTGGTGTTAAACCGGACGAAGCTTCTAAAGCGGCTGGATTTTCATTAGATCATCGCTGCTGGAGTTACATTGAGACAAGCATCTTTGTATTCTCTGTCTAGAATATCGTGCTTTTATAAAACTGAATAAAAAAAGTGATTGAGACAAGGAAGAAGAAAGAAAGAGCGAGTATTTTGGTTTTAAAATTTCAGAATGTGATCTGTTACGGACGTACGAAGAGTTGAATTTTATATTTTTTGTAGCTGTGTAGAGGCATCTTTCAATATCTTTGTTATCATGCTTGCCAGACATTGAAATTCATTCATGAATTGTAATGGAGATTGAAGAAGATATGAAGAATCAAAAGTTGTGGCATTTTCATGCATCTTGTTGGTGCTTGGAGATGTTTTTTTTCTGTAGCCGACTTTCGTTTATTCAGAGAGATAGTTTGGTTTGATTCATGTCTCTGAAACAGTGCATTATTACAGAGCTTCAACGAAACGTCCGTATTCTTTAATATCTTCAATCTCTAACCAAATGTCAAACAAAAAATTGCTCATTATTAACGTCAAATTTATTTTAAAATGCCACTCGTATTACTTACTGTTACTAACCTTTTTTCCAACTGTACTTTACATTATTATTGTTGTTTTTTGTTCCCAAAGAAAATAAACGACGAGAACCTAACTGCTTCTGCTTCATTTCGTCTCCTTTTTTTTGTTTTTTTTTTTTTGGATTTTATTTTTTGGCATTTTTAATATCCTTTTATTTTAGATTTTTTTTTTTTAATTTCTCTTCTTTTTAAATTTTGTTTCCTACTGATTTTTATTATAATTTTTTGTTGTTGTTTTTCATTTATTTTTTTAACTAAAAATGATTGTGAATTTTTTCTCGTTCGAATATAAATTTTCTGTAGCCAACGAACCAACCAGCCAGCCAAGCCAGCCAGCCAGCCATCATAGTTGAGGAAATCCCGACGGCAAAGTTTAGTTAAGAACTCGACTATGTTAGTATGAATGTCGACGACAAAAACAACTACAACAACAACAACATGAAGAAATATGAATAAAAAGAGAGAATGCAAAAAAAGTAGAACGTAAACGTAAAAAAAATGGAAGAAAGAACAAAAAAATAATAAGAACGCAGACTATATTTATTGCAGGGAGAAGGTAATGAGCAGAAATAGACCAGAAGTGGATCTCAGGCAGATGCTGGCTGACATACACTTTGTTAATGGTTATAAAAACAGAGTGACGAGAGTAGGGGAAAAGGGGAACAGTGGGGGAAGCAGATTAATGCTAAACGTTGAAGACGCTATAATTATGCTAGGTGTGCAATTTTCGTTTAAAAAAAAACAAACAAAAATGTTAAATATTACAAGAAAAATTAAAAAAAGGACACAAAGAAACTAAAAAAAAACTGACAAAAAAATTTTTTGTTGAAAAAATTAATTTTTTTTTTAGAATTTTTTTTTATTTCTGTTACCCACCAAAAGATATTTTTCCATTATAATGGCGCATAACAAAATCATTTTTTTTTTCATTTTTCATTTTGTCATTTTTTTTGTTTTTATTTCATTTTTCGTACGTTTTTATTTCCTTTTTTTTTTTTTTTTTGTTTTTTGTGGATTGTAGAATTTTTTCTAATTGAAAATTTCATTTTGTATACTTTTTTAGATTATTTTTTGGCCTTCAGGTCTTAATTTTTTTTTGTCTTCATCTACTGCTGTCTGCGTTTTATAGAAATTAATGCGTTTTTTCCTCTTTTTTTATTTTTTATTTCAAAATGTATGAAAAGAAATACAAAAACAAATAGTTTTTCAAGCACCAAATTATGGACAAAGTCCCTATGCTTAAAGGGGAATTGAGCAAAAAAAAAAAAAGTAGTGGCAACGAATAAAATTTTCACTCCTTTCAGAAGAATTATAAAAATTTATAATTTTAAAGGACGCTGTCACCATTATTTTATTTTTAAGGCGTCGTTATAAAACATTTAAAAATATTTTTGTTTACCACACTTGTTCATTACTCTTGATCATTTAAAATTTCTTCTATGTGGACGTGTCACCTTTTCAATTTCAAGGCTTTAATTTGAACTCGGGTCTGCCAGTTGGGTTCTAACAAAATTTGAAGAACCTTTGTTAATAGAAAAAATAGAATTTTGTGCAAAGAAAATTGAATAATTGCTGTACAAAGTGTATAGAGATCACAGTATACTATTTATTTAACTCTATTGATCATTTAGTCAGGATTACAACCTGATTGCTCACACTACCCATGTTGTGGCGGGATCTACAGTTTAAAATTGATTTCAAACGACCGATTTTTTTTTGTTAACTTTTCATGACAATTTTATTTATTATCAAAGGTTTTTGCCAGGACATTGCTAAGCGGAAGTCGCCTGACGGAAAGTTTTTGTTATATTTCCTTCTGTTACCACAGACTAGACGTCTAATAAAAAAACGTATTTTTATATTTAAAATATATTATTCTTCACAAATGTTAAGTATCTATTCTGAAGGAAGTAAACCCTATGACAGTCAGAACCAAATTCCATTTTATAAAGTGATTTAGATTTGATTGTCAATTTTTTTTAACTGAACTTGCAATACGGTGGCAAGCGTTATGATTGTTTACATATTCTAGACGTTTCACCTACCAAAAAATATGGAAACCTTTTGTTCATACTAAATTCAAAATCATTCCTTTTGAATGTCCAAATATGACCTTAATTCGACTGGTTGGCTAAGCGACTCATATGCTTTATTTCGCTTCAATCCTAAAATAACTTCTTTGGATGGCATTCAAATGAAATTTTGACGTACATAATCGTCGTTTAACTTCTATCATCATTAGCTCACATGTTTTCCAATTCCTTTGGCTTTAAATACAAACATTTTAGAACTTCTGTAGGTGAAGTAGTTTTCTTTTGTAACATCTTCACGATCTAATGCTGGAACATATTTCAACGATTTAGACGTTCTTTATCTTAAAAAACCACTGTAGTCTAGTAGTTAGAGTGTTGGCTTATTAGACGTGAACTTCCAGCGGCAAAAACTCTCAGAGTGAGTTGCCATGAAAAGTTTCTCTAAGAGCTGTCGTTCAGAGTTGACAATAAACTGTAGGTCCTGCCAATCATTGATAAAATTAAGACTCATAACATGGGTGTTGTGAGAAGCTAGGTTGTAAACTTGAGTAAAGAGTTTTAAAAACCATTTAAGTGAGTATGTTTCCATACTGTAGACTTTTAGAAAATGTTCATTACGAAAAGTATAAAGAATTTCAATGTCCTTTTAGCATGTCCTGTTTATTAAAAAAAAACATGGAAAACTTTTTTTTAAAAAAAGGTTTCTTAGTTAGCTAGTCGACATGATTGTTAATATATATGCATCAGATAGATACTCGATATAATATCGTGTTAAAAACTGATCTTTTAAAAAGAAGATTTTTCAGTTTTCGGCATATTTTTGAAAAAAAAATTTTTTTTAATAATTTTATTTTTCATGTAATTGAATAAAAAGGTATTCAATGCTCTTAATTGGGAGTCAATAATATTAAAAATTTGGCTGTTCTATAAATTTTTTTTTTTTTTCAATAAAAATTTATTTTTGTGAATTTCAAACGGGTCTTTATAACAAAATTCCAAAAATTTCAAACGCACGCATTTGTAAGATTATAATTAAAAAATTGTAAAGTGTTAAATTAAAAAAAATTTTTTTTAATTTAATTTCTTTTTGTTTTTTTCTTTAAAGGTTTTTTTTTTAGAAAACTTAATTTCAGAAAAAGAAAAAATTAAAATTATAAATAAATTAACAAACAAAATTATTTTTGTTGAAATAAAAAAAGAATTTTTTTTTGTAAAATAATTAAAAAAGAAAAGAAAATAAAGAACGATTTTTATAAACAATAGAACTTTAACAAAATATTAGCAACAAACAAGAAAACAACAAAACAAAAACAGTGCAATCATGAACAAAAATTTTTAACAGGAAGAAATTCAGAAAAATAATTAAAAATAAAGAAAACTTTTGAATTATTTTGCATGGTTTTTTTTTGCGTATTCATAACAACATAACACAGCAACAACATTATCAATTAAAATTAAAAAAAATTAAAAGAAAAAAAAAGGAACAAGGAGGAAAATATTTTATTGTCAACTACCAAATAAGAATTAAAAGAGAAAAAAATTAAAAAAAAAACATTTAAAAAACAAATAACATGCCAAGCAACACTTTATATATTTGTTTATATACATTTATTTAAGGCTGTTATATACTTGTGTATTTATATAGAAAAATTCTATTACTTTGCGTGTGGTACATACATACTTATATGTATGTATGTAAAGCAACAAAAAGAAAGAAAAAACCAACAACATTCCAGTCATATTAACAGCTCGCCATTAAACTGCAGCAGTGATAAACCCAGGCCAGAACAGCGGCAGAGGCACAGCACAGGCAGCTGCAACACCTGCAACATCACACAAAAAAATAAAACGTAACAGCTCCTGTCTACCAAATCCAGCAACAACAACAACAAAATAAATAAATAAAAAATTATAACGAAACATCAACAATACAAAAAAAAAACTTAAATTTCAAAAAAAAAGAAAAAAAAAAGAACTCAGCCTGTTTGCCTGCAATAATTATTTTAAAAAACGCCAGCCCGCTTGTATGCAATAATTATTTGAGAACAAAAAAAGTGCGTGCGTATTTACAACACATTGTCATCAGTACATAGAACACACACAAGCAAAAATTTTTACTCTCTTTACTCTTTTCATTTCACCAAATCTATGCATATACGAGCGTGTGTGTGTGTGTTTGTGTGTGCGTTAATCTGTACTTAAATTTTCACCGAAATTCAGCGAGATAAATAACAACAGCAACAACAACAGCAACAGTGGCCAACATTATTTAAAAATCCCTCTACATTATCATTTTATTCTTATTGCAACAAAATTTAAAATCGTTTCAATCGTAAATTTCGCCTCTTTTTTTTTAAATATTTTACTTACACAGCTGAAACGTTGTTTGAGATTATTTTTTTTGAAATTTTCCGAATAATAAAAAAAAAACAGAATTAAAAACGCATTCCAAACTAAAATAGAGGCATTCGTGTACGTGTTTTATTTACCTCGTGTGTACATACAAACCGCCAGCCAGTTAGTGAACGACAGCAAGCAGAGTGATTTTATTTTTTTTTTTAATTTTGAAACAAAAAAAGAACACAATTACAACAACAACAGTAACAACAACAACAACAAAAGTCACATAAATTTGTTTAAATCAAACGAAATTTGTTGCGGAAATAATATTTCAAAAAAAATATGATGCTATGCACATCAGCGCCTATGAACCATGTACGTATTATTATTGTTATTGCCACACCATCCATACCATTTATTTCATTTTTTTTTATTTTTTTTTTTGTTTTTTTTTTGTTGTTTTATTATTTATTTTAAGATATAAAAGTATATCCACCGTATACATAAATATTTTAATTTTTTTTTTAATGTTATATACATGGATTTTTTAAATATTTACTACATACATACATACATACATACATATGTATGTATACTTATGTACAATATATATTATGAATCAACACTAGTAGTACGAGTAATTTTTTAAAGACACTCAAGCAATTGCAGCCTCTTAACTGGTTGGACCAATGGCCTGATACCCTTTAGAAACAAATAAAACAAATGCGGTATATCAGTACATACCTATAAATATAAAAGAGGTACAGGAAAAGACTACAGTCCTTCCATGTACTTTGTCGCCGCCACTGATCTTATAGAGTTCATTTTCATCTTTTGTTATCTTCACAGTGTCAACACTTTCTAACCAATTCCAGAATTCTTCTCATTTTATTTGCATATTTTTTTTATACGAATTTTAATAACATTTTCCATATTTACTAAGCCTTATTTAATTAATTATTCATTAAAAACCTTCAATCAGAATTAACAACCTAGCTTCTCATACCACCCATGTTGTGTAAGTCTTAATCTTATCCTGAGTATTTTGACATACAATTTAAACATCTTCTCCAAAATGACAGATTTCTTAAGAAAACGGCTGACAGAATCTCGTTAAAGAAATATTTTCTCATATTTCTCATATTTCCGATTGGGTTGAAACAATAGATTATCTACTAAACTACGGTGAATTCATAACCTTACATTACATAGCATTGTCCTTTATAATCCCTTAATAGGTCAACACTCGACTCTTATAGACCTTTAGGCCGTTCTAATAAATTAATTTTGCAACACCAGCAATATTTTCAACACACAAAATCGTATTGAAAGTTTCTCGTTTCCCTTGTTTGCTAATCGATTTCCTTGTGTCTTACAGGAATCATGCTTTTAAGTGACATTTTAAAAATTTTGTTTGAGTGGCTTCCACCAATTGTGCAAATATTTCCTGAGTTTCTTCAAACTTTCATGGCAAAATTTCATCAATGACTTCATCTTCTGAGCGTTTTCTGCGTTCTCTTTTAAAATAATCACTAGCGAACCTTATTACTACACTCGTGCACCTTGCCACGAATTAAAAATATTTTTTTGTCGATAAAATATTCGACAAATTCGAACAAATTCTTGCAACTTATTAAGGAATGCATACATACATAAATAATTGGCCATTGCAACCCATCAGTCGGGATTACGATCTAGCTTCTCACGCCACTTATGTTGTGTGTATTAATTTTATACATGAGGGACGAAACCTACAGTTTAAAATCGACTCCGAACGACAGATTTTAGAGAAAATTTTTCATGGCAATTTCATTTACTCTCAAAGTTTTTGCCAGAAATCTGTTGAGAGGAAGCCGCCGAAGAAATATTTTGTTTTTCATATTTCGTGTTTGATGTCTGACCGGGGATTCGAAACCTGGCCTTTAGTCTAATAAGCCAACACACTACCTACTAGGTAGTCATCGTAGTGGTGACTTCAAGGAATGCCCCTCCATATTTTTTATCCTCCTTCTTCTCCTTTTCCAACTTTACTATCGCCTTCACTATTCTCTCTCTCTCTCTCTCTCTCTCTCTTTCCCCCCTCTAGGAAGTATTTATAACGGGTCATTTTGACAAATATACGCCCTCGGACCTGATCTAACCTATCACAAAATGTATGAACGTTCCGTTATCTGTTGTTAATTTCTCATTTTCAAATTGAAAACTTTGTAAACGCTTTTGGCAACTCTATCTCAATATGGTTTTAATTGAAGAGAACTTAGCATATCCTGATAATTCCCATTTAGCTTTTCAAACTAGGTCTTAAGAAAAACAAATCGAAAATAGATCAGCCATTAACAATTCATTGAATCCATTCTTAAACTAAAAATGCCATACAGTCCTTAACAGTCAAGTGTAATGGAAATAATTCCTTGCAATTATGTTAACACTATCTATGCGTTTCAGAATGTAAACAGTATTGTAGACTGTATTTGACCATTATCTGCTATTTTTGCCTCAATAATTGAATGTGTTGAACACGTAGTATATATCTCTTATAAAAATTATCTCCTTTTGAAATATTTTTTTTTTTTTTTTTTTGTAAATATTTACACGATTACGTACACATTTTGTGCGAACAGAACAGATTGTTTCCAATATTAAAATCAACTTTACTTTTACAACAACAACAACAACATAATTAATAATAAAAATATCGTAATAAAAAAAGAGAGAGAGAAAAAAAAACCAGGCAGACAAAATTTAAATCAAAATTCCCTTGAACTATAGAGAGTCCTTCAAAATTTTATACAAAAAAAAACAGAAAAAAAACAAAAAATCACAAAAAACTTCTGTAAAAAATTTTTATGGCAACAAAAGATGATTTAAAGATCAAGTAAATAAGCATGAAGAAGGCAGTAGCAGCAACAATAACAATAAAAAAAAAACCAACAACAACAACAACAACAAATTACTTATAAGATATAACAACAACAAGAACAACAACAACAACATTATCTTTAGCTTTAATACTGGTATTTGGGTGAAAAAAAAACAACAACGAGAGAAAACAAGACGCTCAAAAAGCGTTACTCACTCACTGTAACATGTGTAGAGAGGTAAAGTAAAAATAAATAATTAAATAGTGTGTATGTAATGTAAATAACTATGTAAAATTATATTGTATGCATAAATAAATGTGTGTGTATATGTGTGTGTATGTATGTATGTATGTATGTGTTTATAAGTATATTAATTTACGTATTTAAATATTGTACTTAAGGACGCAAGTTCAAGAAACTTAAAAATATCCAACGTACGTTCATACATACAATACATACATATATGTATGTATGTAGATATCACATGCGAGTATAAATTTACAAGTTTACATTACATTATTGTTTACAATTACAATAACAACAACAACAAACAACAACAACAACAACAACTAAATGAATAACTGCATCAATAGCTAGCTGGTTGACTAACTTACTGACTAATTGACAGACTGACTAACTGACTATCTCTGTCAGCACACCACCACCACCATCACCAATTGACAATCATCTGTGCAAAACGAATCTTCATAATGACGAAATGACGACTCTTGGAAAACTGTAAAGAGATGTTAACTACTGTCGTTGCTGTTAATGATTACGATGTAAATCGTTTAAAGTGTATATGTGTGTGTGTATGTACGTACGTGTGTTTTACATTTTCAAAAGAGCAAGAATAACAACAACAATAACACCAGCTATATGAAGTGTTAAATAGTTGTTTGTTACTTTTACAACAAACCTTATCACCAACTTGAGTCGTTTTTGCATGAACATTTTCGATTACGACGTTTGTATGTTTGTTTGTTTGTTTTTTTTTACGTTTGTCGTCAAGATAAAATAGAAATGATCTGTTTCATGAAAATACATATGCAAAGTCAGTGAAATTTTTTTACGTTTACCTACACAGATACACATATACTGTATACTGTATACTGTATAGCAACAGTTGAGGAGTATTTTAGTTCTAGTTTCAGCAAATATTGATCACTTTAAGACCCTTTATAGTAGCCAAATCGCTTAGATGAATGAAAATAACAAGAAGAAGAAAACTACCTTGCTTCTCACACCATATATGTTGTGTGTGTTCATTTCATCCATGAATGACAGATTTTTTGGGAAACTATTTAAGGAAATCGCCATAGTCTAGTAGGTAGTGTGTGGGCTTATTAGACGAAAGGCCAGGGTTCGAATCTCCGGTCAGACATCAAAAACGAAATATGAAAAAAAATATTTCTTTCGGTGACTTCCTCTCAACAGATTTCTGGCAAAAACTCTAAGAGGAAATAAAATTGCCATGAAAAATTTCTAAAAAATCTATCGTTCGGAGTCGACTTTAAACTGTAGGTCCCGCCACTCATGTATAAAAATTAACACACACAACATAAGTGGTGTGAGAATCTAGGCCATAATCCTGACTGAAGGGTTGTAATGGCCAATTATGTATGTATTTAAGGCAATTATATTTTAACGCTCAGAGTTTTTGTTAGAAATCTGTTGAGAGGAAGCCGTCGAAAGAAATATTTTTTCGAACCGAGACCTCACGTCTGATAAGCCAACATACTACTGGCTAGACTAGGGCAACGTATTCAAGTCCTAAATTCCGAAGATTTTTAAATCAGTCCGGTCCGCGTAAGATCTTGTGATGGCATCTGAAACGTTTTAGCGGCTCTTATTCAATGGTGATCTTCTAATTCCCAACTTGTTATTGACATTGACCTAGACAGGTGGTCAGGATATGATTTAGCTCTAACACCATCATTTGAGGTGACTAGTTACAAAAAACATAAAACATTTAGTGCCACGTCTGAGATATATCAATTTGAGATCCTATACCTCAGCAACTATTTAAAAATGTTCCTACTTCTTTTAATACGTATGTATGGATGATAATGTATGTATGTATAGATATATGCACCACACTAAAGCATTTCATTATGTCAACCTTAATATTGATTTGGTAATATTTCAAGAAGAATTCAAACAAAAAAAATTTCAACGAAAATCTTCTACGTTTTATGCAAATGAAAAACTCGTGCTTATCATTATCGTTTGGTAAAATATGACAAAGAATATGTAATTATGACCCAAATATTTCACAATAAAAATAAATATGAAAAGAAAAGGAAATAAAAAAAACAACAACAACAACAAAACATTGTCGTCATCACCAACCATATTTTCATCAATAAAACACAGCAACTTGATGCAAAGCGATAACACAAAACCTCTTCCTTCATTATAAACAAAAAAAAAAAATTTTTTCTTTAAACTTGTACGAGTATATGCAGTCAGTATCGTTATGATCAGAAGTGTAACATTTTGAAGCAATCTCCGCAATTTGTTCACAAAAATTTTATTTTTGTTAAAAATTTTTTTTTTTCTTCTCCCTTATCAAATAAAATTCATTGCCTTCAATGTAAAATAAGCGTTTCTTGTGCATTCTAAAATTTATTTTGCAAATAAAAAAAAAAAATTTCTAAATTTTTTTCTAAGTTTTTCTTTAATAAAAGCGGCATTTTGAGCTTGCATTACACTACGGCTTGCATTTGTTTTTTGGTGTGAAAAAAAAATTTTTTTTTTTTGGGAGTTGTTTAGCAACAAAAACAAACAAAAAAAATAAAATTGATTAAAAACCACATTATATGGCCTTAGAAAACGATTAAAAAAACAAATCAAAAATTTAATTTCAAGCTTCAATTTTTGATCGACGTTATCAATGGCCGGCATGAGAGCTTGCAAAAGTTTGAAGCGAATATTGTGTTCTGCTTAATTTTTCCATATCGAGTTCTATTTCTACATTTTAAAGCTTGAAAAAGGAAACGAATCAAAGAGAAATTTTTTAATATGCCCTTCACTTCCAAAAAGCAGTATGAGTCTAGTAGTCACAGACGAGTATGGCCACTAATGCTTATACCCAATATTCTCGATTTTTTTTTTCTAATTTTTTTTTTGCTTTCTTTAAAAATTGATTAAATCACACATACGAGTACATACATATGTACATACATATGTTCATACAAAAGAGTCTGTGTTCCCTTTAATTTTTTTTTTTTTTTAAAAAAATTTCATCTACAATCGATTTCTATTAACATTACAAATTTTAATCATAAATTGTGCAAGATTTTCTTGATTTATTTTTTATTTTCGCTTTTTTTAATATATTAATTATTAATTTATTATGTTAAAATATTATGTTTGTGTGTATTCATATTATTTTGATTTTTTTTCCTTTATTTTTTTTTTAGAAAATTTTGTTGCTTCTTGGAAATTCTATTTTCAAAATGAAATTGAAAAAGTAAACAAAAAATGAATTCTTATCAGTAAAGCTAGTTTGCATTTAATTTTAATTTTAATTTTCATTTATTAAAATAGTTTTCGTTTTTTTTTCTTACATTTAATGATAAATAAAAATAAAAAATGCACTTGCCATAAAGCGAATGCAAATTAAGAGATAATTTAGTAGGATTTCAAGGAAATTAATTTTTTTTTTAAATTAATTTAAATTTCATTAAAATTTAATTAAAAAAATTCATTTCATACGTCATAACACTTTAATAGGACATTACAACGTTTTAGCTAGGATTATAACCTGGTTTATCACACCACCCATGTTATGTGTATTAATTTTGTGCATGCATGATTTGAAAGTCGACTACGATTAATGGATCTTTGAGAAACTTTTCATGGCAATTTTTTTTTATTTTATTCTTCGAGTTTTTATCAGAAAACTACGGAGAGAAAATCGTTTAAAGAAAAAAAATTTTTTTTTAATTTCTTCATTTTGTTTGCGATGTCTGAGCTGAGGTTTAAACGACGAACGAGTAGCGTGTGTGGGTAACACACTACCACAACTTAGAACCTCGGTGTGCTCCCTTACAAAATTCAACTGAAACCACTAAAACATCGTATGTTCGTTGAATTTGCCCTGGAGCAGTTGGCAACTTTACCCCTATTTTCATAGAAACATGAACGAACGAAATTAACGAATCCAAAAGCATTCGACGTATCCCAATAAAGTTACTGCTTAGTGAGGATTTTAGACTGCCGGCGTTATAACTTTGAGAACAGTGTTAGCCAGGCTATCAATGTCATTGGCAAATACTATACGTCTATGAATAAACAACTCTTTTTGGCCTAAATTCGATAATATGGATACTAAGGACATGTGACGTCAATAAGAGTCAATAGGAGTGCCACCAAAATCTCAAGATGCTGCACTAGATATTCTGCATGGGTAATTTGAAGGCATGACCAACTCATTTGATAGATGTAATGTGAACTAACTACCGAGATTTTGTGATTAACCAACATACATACTCTCTAGTCAGCATTACAACCTAGTTTCTCACTTATGTTGTGTGTGTTAATTTTAAATATGAGTGGCGAGACCCACAGTTCAAAGTCGTTTCCGAATGACAGATTTTTTGAGAAATTATTCACAGCAATTTTATTTACCATCAGAGTTTTGCCAGAAATCTGCTGAGAGGAAGTCGCCGAAGAAATATTTTTTCATATTCGAATTTTTTTTTGGTGGCTTTTCTTAAATCGCAAAATAAATATGCCAATGATTACAGCAATCTTCCAGGGAAAGATAAACCACACAATTGGATAAATTCAGCCTGATTTATGCCTTAGGAGAAGGCGGAATTAAACATTTGGGATAAGCTTCACCCAGAGAAGCCGTAGAGGACATTTAAACGATATTATATGCCACACATAATGACGCCAATAGACCTGTCGGTAGTATCTCATAGATAGGATCGATTAGCCATATTCATTTATAAGTTTTGTATTGTGAATCCATAAATATTGTAGCAACGAATAATTAAGAAAATAAATGCCAACATATTGGCCAGCAATTATTAAGAAAACATAAATAATTTTCTGTTTTTTTTGTTTTTGTAAATTATCAGCCTTTGGATATCTTAAATCAAATGTTTTAATTCAATTAAAACGAAAACACCTGACCATTATACACTTTCAGCCATTATCGGCCATAATCTTTGGCCAAATAAATTTCTATTAAAAGTTTTTAGCAGAATCATAAAGAGCCTCATCATAAATTTCATTTGATTTCATTTTTAAAATGGCAAAAGGAAATCTACACACAACAGAAGAGCCGAATATTGTGTGTGCTGAAAAATTATACAATCAAGCTGAAATAAAAAAAATAAACAAACATTATCAATAGCAACATCAACAACACA
>QOCX01004040.1:0-10854 GCA_005959815.1 Sarcophaga bullata | reverse complement strand
TTTGCCGCAAAATGTGTGTTGCTGCTCGGTAAAATAATCGATGACATCAGCCAAGCAAGCAGATGAGCTAGACTTCATTAGACCACTGAAAGACCATTTCATGTTAATGTTCAATATTCACTTTGAATCTATTTGACTTTAAATGTTTGCCTAAATTATGGCTTTTCGATAAGAATGGTTTTTCAAAATGAAAAATAATTTTTTTTTTTGCTTTTGTTGTGTGTTTATTAAGTTTTGTTTGAAATTCACGCAAACTAAGTGGATCTTATCTAAATGGGTTATAAAATAGTCGAATTTATAGTTTCGCTTATACGTTTATAGTTCGTATAATAACTTAATTATTATTAACAATTAACAATCTAAACATTTAGATTTTCAATTTTGGATTTTTGATTGTCTTTGTACTTCCAAATGAAGGGAGTGTTACTTCACATATAGCAATGATATGCTGAAAATATTTCATAAAATTATAATTAAATTTCAAATCAATGGTAACAGTTTTCTATTTTGATTTTGATTAATTTTTTTTTTTTGTTGTTTTTGAGTTTTATTTCCCATTAAAATTCATCATTTTTTATTGTTATAAAAATTTTATTTCAAAGATTTTTATTGCGTCCGGTTATAAAAAAAAAATAAAAAAAACATATACATGCCACACCCAATGTACTAAGGATATCCCGTAGACTTTTAGGAATTTTGTAATTAAATTTTTAACTAGTAGCGGAAATGGTGTTGTGCATTATAAGAATAGATTTCTTATAAAATTTAATGATGTTCCCCAAGTAAATTTTTTTCTAAACAACATTGCCCGTATCAGAATTTGTTTTTTTTTTTTGAAAGACAAAATGAAAATCGAAATATTACAGTTTTTGAGGTTGTAAAAGCTTAATAGAAAGACAGGATCAAATCTGTGATAAGACTTGATGAAAAATTAAGCACAGAGAATCAGGACAGAGTAAAAGCAAAATAAGATTTAATAATTTCAAGTGTGTCATTATAGATTTCTTTGAAGGTTTACCATAGATTAGTTAAGGTAAAGAACCATTCCCAAAGTTGTATACCACTTAGGCAAAAAGTTAACGCCTTTGCATGACTTAAAATAAAAGTCGATATTAAGGCAATGTTGATTTCGAAGATTTCAATCAAAGACAATAGAATGTTGGAAGCTAAGGTTCTCCAGCTTTAAATAAACGAAGCTCTCTTATTTCTCCTGTTCTAGTTTCTGCCGAACTTATGCGAAGAAGTACCAACTATATTGGGTTATATCTTCCTTATACAGCATCAGGAAGATATCCAGTTTACGTGAGACAATTGGAACAACTTTGCCCAGTAATAGTTCGGATACTAAGAGCTCTCTACCTACTCTGTCATCATCTGCAACGCAATTATCGGTTATATACCTGCGTTCTGGAAACCGTACAAAAGTTAACATTGAATAGATAGAAATTCCTTTAACCACCGCTCTCCATTCATTGCTAAGTACAAACGGCGAAACTACCAGCACCACAGTTTTAAGTTTGTCATTACTTACGTTTTTAAAACAGCATAAGAATTAACTTTGAATAGACAGAAATCACTCTAAGAACCGCTCTGTATCCATTGCTGAGTACATACGATGAACTAACCTGCAGCACAGCAAACATTGCACAGCTTCCAGTTTGCCATGACATTCGTCTGGAATAGCCTACAGTGGGCAGACAGTCTATGTGAATATATCATACCAAATCATCACCCTGCTTCGTCCATATTTTCAGAGTCGTCAGCAGGACAATCCAGGACATTGATCAGAACATACAAATTGTCAAGTCCCGATGTCCCGAAAACGAGAGAAATACAAGATTACAGTATGTTCACATGTACACATACTCCGACGTACATAATTGGTCATACAATGCTTCAGTTAGGATTACGATCTAGCTTCTCACATCACTTATATTGTGTTGATTAATTTAATACATGAGTGACTTGACCTACAGTTTATAATCAATTCCGAATGACAGATTTTTAGAAACCTTTCATGGTAATTTTATTTACTCTTCGAGTCTTTGTTAGAAATCTGCTGAAAGGAAGTAGCCGAAGAAATATTTTTTCATATTTCGTTTTGATGTCTGACCTGGGGTTTGAACCGGGGCCTTACGTCTAATAAGCCAACACACTACCTACTGTACTACGGCGACATGTTCATAGCTTAAGATAATCCATTAGTTCAGTGCATTTATTCTTACCATCAACAGTTCAGCCCTCTGCTTCAATAGAGCTTTGGAGAGCAACCTACCATAGTATGGGTAACAAAACATCAATAAATTCTATTCCTTTGAGACGATATTCAAGGAAAAATTTAGGCAAAGACAATTAATGTTATAAAAACAAAAGACTTAAGACACGAGAGTAAACGATTTTTAAGGTTTTCAAAATTTAAAACGGTTCCAATACAAAATTCAAAATCTTAAAGAAATGCTTTTTAAACTTTATGAAAGAAAATGCTTACAAGTAAAGCCTTTAAAAAAATTAAATTTATCTTAAAAAATGAAACATTTAAACAAAAGAAATTTATATTAAGAAACCATAATAATAAACTTTTTATAAATAATTTACTTGAGTTACTTAACATAAAAGCATCTTAAAATTTTGAGAGATATTTTTACAAAAAACCTTTAATTATAATCGCCACTTAAATAATGCCTACATTTTTCAAGTCTCACATTTATAAATTATTACAATACAATAAGAAAATATATTAAAAAAAAAAAACAAAATACAAATAAAATCCATAAGCCTTAAGAAAAGGACCTTTTTTTAATGGTTTAAAACAGAAAAAGGTACAAGGGAGAATGGAGGATCATTATAAAATGTCAACAGCTTTTAAAGGCAATTTTTTAGGGTATTTTTTTTGCTTTTTTTTTTTTTGTTTGTACGACTCTTGTGATAATTTGTTGTCAGATTATTTTTATGATTTTAAATGCGAGACCGTAAAAAAATGCAACAGATTATAAAGGCCAACAACAAATTAAAGAAAGAAAAAAAAGTGAAATTTAACAATAACGAATGATTCAGTTTGTTTAAGAGTGGCGGCATTTATTATTTTTTTTTTGTGTTTACCATTCTTTCATTCAATAAGAAAATATCTCCAACAGCGTAAATATTTCATAATGATTCTGAGCTTAAAATGCGCACCGAAAAAAAATTTATTTCAACTCAAATTGACGAATAGTTTCGAAAAGACGCTACAAATCCGAGAGGAAAACAATAAAATGAATTTGAAGAAGCAAAAAAAAATTGAAATAAATATCAACAGAACAGCATGAAATCAAACTTCACTAAAAAAAAAAGAAACACACAGTAGGAAAGAAAAGAAGAAGAAGAAAAAAACAATTCAGGACATTGTATGAACATATATCAGAGTCGTCACATTAATCGTCATCATCAAAAAAAATTAAGCTGAAGAAAAAAACAACAATACAATGCAACAAAACAGCAAGAACAGTAAACACATTAAAAACATTTATCTGCAAAGATATTCGCAAAAAAAAAAATGAAAGAAAAACAAAAAAAAAACTGAACACGGCTTGAAGAAAAAGCTACAATCGCAAGACGGATGGCACAATAGCAACAGTAACTCAGTCAATTTCAACAACAAAAAAACATTATTTCACATTAAAGTTGAAGAAACAGAACTGAACTAAACTGAAATGGCAGACAAACAAAAAAAAGTAATACAACCTCAAACTCAAATGACGAACTCTAAATGATAGACAGACAGACAGACAGACAGACAGACAGTTGAACGCACAGCTCCCCATATAATAATGCCAGAGCAAAAGCAGCCAATATAATAACAGCGCGATCTGGTACAATACAAGCCATTACAATACAATACAAAAAAAAAAAACGAATACAAAGACAACTCAACCACAAACAAACGAAATGAATTTGAAAAAAAAAGAATAAAAAAAGTTCAAAACTTATGGAATACACACTACAATACGCGGAACGTCATTATGTTTGGAATTTGGAATTTAAGGTATCTTTCAAACCTTTGGTATTTTAAAAACGTTGAAAGAAACGCAGCAAGCAAACGAAGAAGTAGAAGAAGACAATGCTGTAGAAGTTAAAGTCAAGAAAAAACAATTTCACAACAACAAATGAGAAAAAAAACAAAAAACAAAATATAAAGAGCACATGAGAAACTCTAATAATAATAAAAAAAAACAATAACAATGTTGCTGAACAAAAAAAAATGAACTACAACACCGTCACAAAAAACAGTTTGGTAGGAAAAGATAGGCAACGCACCTCACAGTCTCAACTTCAGTTTCAGATCAATCATCATCATCATCATTATTATGATTTTTGTCATGCAATTATTGTTATTAAAGTAAAACAGAAGAATTAACGAAAAATTTAGACTAAAATTTTTTTGAAATGAAATGAAATTGTTTTTTCTTTTTGCTTTTAATTTCGTAAAAACCTTCAGCCGAAAGTTAAGATACTAAACGACAGCAAAGTACTCGACATTTTCGGAGAAATGCTTTTGCAGTACCGGAGATGACTAAACTGAAGCCTATTTATTAAAGTACATAAAATTAAAATAATTGTAAGCGTTATACAAGAATATACCACAGATTCCATTTAAATCTGAGCCAATTTTTTATTCCCGGCGTCTGCTATTATCGGGTGGGACATATGTATATCGGTTTAAGTTAAAACCATCGCTTATTTCGAATCTGGCAATAATATTCATTCTATTCTCACACACAATACTTAGTATATTATCTCTGTCTCGATCTCCGTAGTGAACCGTTTTATGCTTGAATAACGTTGGGTTTCATTGGGCAAACAAGAAACTGCTTGATGATGTAGACTTTGCAAAAATAAAAAAACCACTTTTTTGTTAGGAGCTCATTTTTATCTTGGTGGGTACATTAATTAGCAAAATTGCCATATTCGGGGCTCAGAAAACACACACATGGTCTTACAGAAGCCAATGCAACCATTACGAGTGGCTGTTTGGTGCGGCTATTGCAGTGGAGGCATCATTGGCTCATATTTCTATGAAAATAAGGGCGGCGCAAACGTCACGGTCAATGGAGACACTTATCACACCATGATAACTGCTTTTTGTGTACCCGCTCTTCATAGTATTAATGTTCGATTTTAACAGGATGGAGCAACTTGCCACACATCTTATGCCAAAATCGCTTCTTTGCTCAAATGTTTGATGGCCGTTTATTTAGTCGAAATGATGATGTCCATTGGCTGCCAAGAAGCTGGGATTTGACACCGTTGAACTATTTTCTGTGGGGCATCGTTAAAGAAAAGTGTTATGCCGACAAACTAGAAATAATTGAGCATTTGAAAGCCAACATTCGTAATGTCATTGACGAGATACGACGTCATACACTCGAAAAAGTGCACGAAAATTGATCCGATCGAATAAGGTACTGTGAGGCTAGCCGTGACAGTCATGTGAATGAAATAATATTCCATTTCTAACCGGAATAATTGTACTTTACAACAATTTCAAACCGTTTTGTTTTATTGCATTGTTCAATTATAAAATTTTAAATGGCACACCCTATACATAAACAGTTAAAATTATGATTTGGAACCATATGCTTAAGCACGATATTTGTTCCAGTTTAGTTTTTTTTTTAAATGGTGTTGCAAATGCCTTATTAAACTAAAAATATCGTCTTGCATTTCGTTTAATTTTTATTCTACACGTTCGTGTCTTAAGTCTTTTGTTTTTATATACACAGTATGTATGCACCACACATCTTTTATGCTGCTAAAAGTGCAGTAAGCTAATAAATGTGCTAAAAGCTGGCAAAGAATGGTCTGTATACACGCATGCACATATTTAATGAAATATTTGTTGTTGCTGTTGTTGTTGGATAGTTTCTTTATACTCTTCTTTCACTTTTTCCTCTTTTTTTTCCTGTTTTTTCTTTAATTTCATGTAATTACCAGACAATTAAGTTAATTGAAGTAAAGCCCCCCGTCTTGTTTTGTTTCTTCTGCTGAAGCTGGTGAAAAGAATTTATTTTTCTTTTGAATTTGAGGGACATTAAGTATGTTTAATTCCTGAAATTCAATACGAAAGAAATGAAAAACAGCAGATGGTTTATGCTTAACATACTTATATCAGTACAAGGATAATTATTTCAGTTTAAAAACAAAAAATATTTTTGATAAATAATATGAAATAATTACAGATAATGAGAGAGATTATGAAGAGAAAATAATTTTTAAAGGTACAGGAATTAAAATTTATTATAAAACATGTGACTTATTTTAGTGGTTTTGAAAATTTTACTGAAATAGTAACCACAATACTTCTACTTTATTTTGATAGACAAAGGAAATGCCTTTAAATTTTGATGAATCAAATTTAATTTTAAGGCTAAAGATGTTATAAAAACTTTGGCAGACAACAAAAGATTTTGTTTTGACTTTTGATTTTTTGAAGAATTGCTTCATAAAACAAAAACATGTTGTTCTTAAGAAAGGCTTTAAAAAAATATACAAAAAAAAAAAAACAAATGCCATAAAAATGTTTTTAAAACAAAGGCCAGAGAAAATATCTAAAGTATAAGGGATAAAGATAAACTTTGAAAGAAAAAAATGAAGGATACCATCAAAAAGATTTTATAGTTTGTAAAAAACAACCTGAAACCAAAAGGAAAGAAAAACACAGAGCCTAAGATTGATATTTCGTGTGATGCAGACTGACATTTGATTTTTTTTTTTTTTGAGAAAAAAAAACAGAAACAAACAAAAAAATCAATTTTTATGCTTCAAATTTCACAGACATGTTCAAGTATGTCTTCTAAAAACTAAAAGTTATTCGTTAAATATTAAATAAAACAACAAATGTGGCCTTTAAATAAAACCGCCTAAAATAATTTAAAAAAAAAATTAAATAAAAATATTTTTTTTTTTGTTTTCTAAAGACCATCATCACTGGTTAAGCTTAGTTGAATTGTTTTCCAAATTGTTTTAATGATTTTTTTAATCTTAATTTTTTTATTTCTTGTGTTAAAGCTTTTATGATTAAAAACTGAAGACTGTAAAAACCGGTAGTTGCTGTAGATAGAAGGCTTTAAGGAATTTATGCATTTACTTGCCATATACACAAACAAACCACATTATTTGTTGTAGTTTGTTTGAACATTTGCGCTTTTATTTAATGGCAATTAAATGTTAAAATTAAAAAAAGAGTAAAAAATGTTATTAAATCCTAAAACATGGAAGAAATAAAAAAAAAAAGAAAACTAAAAGCAATTATTTTACTCTTTAAACAGCAGTTAAAAGAAAGCAATTTTAATAAAAAGTTTTTAATTAAATTTTTAATACCGCGACATTAGAAACAAAAAATTAATTGAATTTAATATTAATAAATCATTTTTATTTTTATTTTATATGATTTTTAATTAAATAAATTTTATTTTAATTAAAAATTAACACAATTGTTATTAATTTTTTTATTAAATTCAATAATTTTTGTTTAATGTCTTATCAAATATTACGATTTATTATTATTATTTTTTTATTTTATTATAAATTTATAAAACATACATATACATATGTAAACACCACGCCTGCCTTTATTTATTTAAATTTAATTTGCTCTTCTTTTGTTTGAAATCGCGGTTAAATTAACACTTTCGTTTTAACAAATTCACACATTTGAAAGCGTATAGGAGAGGTTAAAACAAAAAAACAACTCAAAAGAGAAAGAAACAAAAATAATGAATCAAATTCTATCAAATAAAGTCATAAAATTTTTATAAATGTTGCCTGGCAAACAACAAACGATTATTATGCCCGAGGTCTAATTAAAAAAAAAAATAATAATTAAATAACTGAACCAGAAAAATAAAAAAAAGAAAGGATTTGTATCCAGAGCCATAAAGTTCAAAGAAGCTCAAAAAAATACATTTTTTTGTGATGTCTTACATCCGGATAAGTGTAATGACTTTAAATTAAAGATTAAAGCTGGATTATACCCTACACAAACCCTATGGACAATTTACTGCTTGTAGTTTAAGGTGGAATTACAAGAACTTGAGCAAGTTTTTGTCATTATTGTTGTTCACGGAAAATTTTGCTGGGAAGACTTTTGGATCGCAACTTAATCCTACTACAAAAAATTTGCTGCTTATTGTTAATATTTCTTTAACTGAGGTATCACTTAGACAATCAAAGTTGTGGGAAAATAGGAAGCAACAGATAAATAAGTATTGAAAAAGCTTTATTCGAAAAATGTTTTCTCAATACCATTTAATTACGTTATTATATCGGTTGTCGTTTAAAGTCATTGAAGTCGCTGTAGTCTGGTAGTTAGTGTGTTTGCTTATTAGACGAAAGTCCACGATTCAAAACCCAGATCAGACATCAAAGACGAAATATAAAAAAAATTTTTCTTTTGGCAAAAACTCTTGAAGTAACTGAAATTGCCATGAAGTTTCTCAAAAATATGTTGTTCGGAGTCGACTTTAAACTGTAGGTCCTGTCCCTCCAATTATGTATAAAATTAACACCCACAACATAAGCGGTGTGAGAAGCCGTAATCCTGACTGAAGGGTTGTAATAGCCATTCATGTATGTATGCATGCCATTCAAAGTGGAAAAAATTTTGTTATTTGTTGAACATAAGCTATTTGTATTATTTTTCTTGGACTCATTTACTTTCCTCTGGAGTAGGGAAGAGACAAACAAAAACGCGCACTGATGACCTTAAGCCCATTAGTCTATGTTCCATTATATTGAAAACATTGAAGACAGATCTTGACATTCATATTAGAAATCCGTCAAATCCTTTGATTTTAGTTGTTTCTCAATGAATCATCGAGTTTCCGAGGTAAAAGTTACGAACTTCAAATCATTGAAACTGGAAAAAGATATACACATAACATACATAATTGGCCATTACAACCCTTCAGTCAGGATTACGGCCTAGCTTCTCCACACCGACTTATGTTGTGTGTGTTAATGTTTATACATGAGTGGCGGGACCTTACAGTTTAAAGTCGACTCCGAACGACAGATTTTTTTTGAGAAACTTTTCATGGCAATTTTATTTACTCTCAGAGTCTTTTGCCAGAAATCTGCTGAGAAGAAGCCGCCGAAGAAATATATTTTTCATATTTTCGTTTTTGATGTACTGAAGGCCTTTCGTCTAATAAGCCAACACACTACCTACTAGACTACGGCGACTTCAAAGGAAAAAGATATACAATATACAAAATAGAGGATGGCATACATCAATTATAGGACAACGCTTCACTAACTTATTACTTAATTGAGTGCACTGTTACTCTAGTGAGTAGTATGCTAGATTATTAGCATGAGGGTCGTATGTTCGATTCCTAAATTTTGTTATACTACACCAGATTCTAACTTACTCAACTCGCAATAATTATATTAAATATTTGTAATTGTATTCTAATCTAATCAATTAATAAATAAATGAAATGAAATACTTACATTGCAACTCTTTATTCAGGATAATAAATCTGATACTACACTTGTTGCGTTCATTTCATCAACTTCCAACGACAGGTTAACGAAACTTTTTGCCAGAAGACTGTTAAGAATAAGTCACCGAAAGAAAAATGTTTTTATATTTCCTTTTCAATACTCGATCGTTAGCACTTCAAATAATCTCAATTTAAATCAGAGAGATTCCTTTAATATATATTGCAAGGCATTTATATGTGCATACCTATTGGGTTCCAGGTCACAGATATTCAGGCTTACGTGTTAGTTCGAGCGCACTTTACAAAGCCAGGAATTTTATCTGGTATTATATCTGTCATGTATTCTAACCTGTGAACGTATAGTGAACCCACAAAACTTAACTCTTCTCATAGTCTATGTGGGCGGCCACTCGAGTAGGAGATGCGTTATTGATTGATTTTTGTTACAGGAATCAAGTTTTTAAGCAGCAAGTGAGAACAACATTTAAGCCAGTATATGAAATAACATATGAGGTTACTACTCCTGGTCGTCAGTTGTCTCTACTCCCTTAAGCCATGTTATGATGTAATTTATTTCAATGGCTTTGTAGGGAACAATACATCATACGCCTATTAAAATAGGTATTATGACCGTATATACTCAAAAAGTGAGGTTGGATTGCAGTCGACATATTTTGGACAAAATCGTGCTACGTAAGCAATATTTTCTTAAAGAAAAACAAATTAAATCAAGTCATAATAAAACAAACATTACAGAAATTGAGTAATGTAGACTGGATTTGGTAACGAATGCTCTGACAAGGACAGGCATGCGTGAAAGTTTTCGTTCAAGTAATATTGGCTTAAGTAGCATCCTGAGGGGAAACCAAATGTGAGGCTGGAATATAAAGACAAGAAAGAAGTAACGTTATGATGTAGACGTCCTGTTAGTAGTAAGAGGCTATTCTGTTACGCAGCTACTCCACCCATGACAGCATTCTTAACAAATGTCACACAGTATCGACGAATTACAGGATGAATCGGCTGGAAATATCGCTCAATGTGAAATATTTTAGCCAATCATGCTTGCAAATGCTCATATGTTGCAAATGTCAGAAGAGCTGAAAAAGCTGTGCCATTGCAATAGATTTATAGGAAAAAGTTTCTTATTCTCATATTTTCTAAGAATCATTATGTAGTAAAATATATTGTATTATTAACTATTTACAGCAATTATAACAAAATTATTTTGTGGCAAAAACATTTTCTTAAACATTAATGAACGTAATGGTGGTGCTTTAAAAAAAATATCATATTTCTTTGCACAGAAATGGGGAAAAAAGAAACGAATTTTTTCTAAAATATTATTGCATATGAACATGAATTAAACCTT
>QOCX01004038.1:0-14885 GCA_005959815.1 Sarcophaga bullata | reverse complement strand
TAAAAATTTTCGCCGTTGACAGTGATGGCCTTTGTTGTTCCCAAAGAAGGGATGATACCGTCAGCCAAAAATCAACTCTCTTGGATCTCATGTGAATTGTTATTGCCAATCAAACTCGTCTATTTCGTTTGTTCACATATTCATTCATCCAGAAATGAACATACTTTCTGAATATGTGAACCTCCAGCGTCCATTCAGAGAACACATGTCTTTGTCTATGGTCGTTTAACTTTTGTTCCTGGATCTATTGAGTTTTGTGTGAGTGCAGGCCCAAGTCACGATGGAATATTCGCCAGCTTGTGGTTTGCGAAAGGCTTAATTCTTTTAACCGGGTGCGTTCGCAATTCGCAGAGCCTTTTTTATGCAATTTCAATTTCAAACAGTGCTTATGTCCATATCATGGTTTTATAATTTTGATTACAAGAAGATATCCAGATATTCAGTAGAACACCATAATAGTCTCTGTGACCGTACTGAGCACATTGTACCTTACAATACTCATTTTTTTGTCAACCTTCGCTGCGCAAACAAAAAAATGAGTTTCTAAAAACGGTCGTATCCGTGATGGTTTACCACTTTTTTTTTTTTTTTAGCGGCACTAAAGTGTTCACTTCCGTAAACAGGACTCGTTAGTTGTATTTATTTTGTTTATTTTTTAATTTATGTTTTATGCCTGTCTTCATTCATGTAGAAATTTGTAAAAGTAAATATGAAATGTTAATATATTTAATGAATTTTTTTAGCGGCACTAAAGTGTTCACTTCCGTAAACAGGACTCGTTAGTTTGATTTATTTTGTTTATTTTTTAATTTATGTTTTATGCCGTGTCTTCATTCATGTAGAAATTTGTAAAAGTAAATATGAAATGTTAATATATTTAATGAACTGCCTACCTGCCTACTGCTTGCTTGCCATTTCGTATCAGCATAATTTCATGTGCTTTTTCCTTGTAACATAAATATTTTCCACGGTTTTAATATTTTTTTTTTTTATTATTATTTTTTCACTCTTTCAATCACTCTTCCAGCCTTGGACTGATTTTAATGTCGGTATGAAAATTTGTTTTAATGTTCGGAACGTTTTGTTTTAGGTTTTCAGAATTTTTGTTAATAAAAAAAAACAACAACATTTTTTCAATTTCTTTTTTAATATCAATTTTCCTGTATTCCTTTCTGTTATTTGTGGCCTTTTATGGCTGTTATTTGTTTGAAATGTTGCTACAAAGTTTTTCTTCTCTTTTCGTTTCGGTTTATGACTGCCAGCTTGTACTATGCCTGTTTCTAAGGGTTTGTTTAGTTGTTTGGCTGCAAGCCTGGCTAACTGTTGGGCTGTTATTTTGCCTTTTTGTTGCTTATTACGCTCACCTTTATTTTCATTCATGCTCTGCTGTTTACAATGACAGCCAGTAAGAAAAAAGAAAATACAATTTCTTGTCGAATTTATGCTTGAAAGAAGCTTAAGACTCATTATTAAAATTGGCTGTTCCATTAACGGCAAAGTATGACGAAGTTTTTAAAACAATTTCCTTTTTTTTTGCATCAATAAATTCTGTACTTCTTAAGTGAAGGACATGAAATGAACAGCGTGCATGGTATTCATGAATTTTTCTTCTATTTGGAAGAGGCATTTGTGGCATTATCTACCATGAAGTCGCAGTAGTCTAGTCTAGTCTAGTCTAGTAATTAGACTAGACCTTTTAAACCCTGTTGAATCATCTCAAACAAAAATGAAATATGAGCAAACATTTCTTCTTCTTCTTAGATTGCTGACATAAACTTTGAGAAAAATTGCCACGAAAAGTTTGTCAAACATTTGTCGGAACCACTGTAGGTAGGTTCCGCCACTAATGGATAAAATTAACACATCCAACATACGTGATGTGAGCAACTAGGTTGTAATCCCGACTAAAGGGATGAACTATGCGTAACAACGGTATTTATACAACAAGTCTTAAGGTTGAAAGTACGAATTTGGAAGGTGTTGTATATCCTTTGATATTTCCCGGCATTTTTAAACGTAGGTAGTGTGTTGGCTTATTAAGCGAAAGGCCAGGTTTCAAATCCCTGGTCAAACATCAAAAGCGAAATGTGAAAAAAATATTTCTTCGGCGACTTCCTCTCAGCAGATTTCTGGCAAAAACTCAAAAACTCTGAAAGTAAATAAAATTGCCATGAAAAATCTGTCTTTCGGAATCGGCTATAAACTGTAGGTCCCGCCACTCATGTATAAAATTAACACACGCAATATAAGTGGTGTAGCAAGCTATTCCGTAATCCTGACTGAAGGGTTGGCCAACCATGCAACCCATTGGCATTGGTCACCGTCTTCCACTATTCTCTGCTATTTTGTCCAATTGCCTTGTTCTCAATTCATTTATTCTTTCTTTAAGCCTCGTATGTACGGTGTGGCTCGCTCTTACGTAGCCATCTCGCAGTTTACGCTGGTCCTAATCCGTTTGAGCAACGCATGCACTGTTTTAGCAGGAGTTGTAATCTGCACTCTTTCCCGTCTAATTGCAGATCCTTTTGATCCTGCCGTGCATTATTGTACTGTATAATCATTTCAATTGGGCCGCAATCTCCACTTGAAAGTACAATTTCTCATTGATTATCATGATATCGAGAGTTGACGTACATCCTTGCATGCATTCAGGACAGCAAACGAATACATGTTAGGAGTTGCACTCACGTGCGCCTATACAGCCAACTCAATAGCGGAGAGTTTCAGACGTTGTTACAGTTTTGAACTTTTGCTATTCAAAGACTCTCAAAATTCTGTCATTCGGAGTCGACTTTAAACTGTAGGTCCCGCCACTCATGTATACAATTAAAGCATACAACATAAGTGTGTAAGAAGCTAGATTGTAATCCCGGACTAAGTTGTTTAATGACCAATTTTGTATGTATGAACAGCACGGCAGACTTGAAAATTCTAAATCGGAATGGGTATTCTGTCTATGTAATTGGAACCTAGTCAGAATCAAATGAGAACGTAGGTTTATATCAGGTGCTGTGAACGAAATTTTCCATGTTGAAAGAGGAGACATTATGGCGTTATCAAATATAGATTGAGGATAATACAATATATTGTATTATGGCAGCTCTATATAACTGAAAGAGCAATAAGTACGTATTAAACTTCTTTAATTTGATGTTGAGCACCTAATGTGAGTGTAGGATGTTGCCATTGAAATCAAGACACCTTCAAACATAATATAACGAACTAACAACACTTCAAACAATAGCAGACACTTTAAATTTTGAATATTTCTTTCGATAGTCTAAATCATCATCATTTGGAGCCCGTCAGGTTACAAGATGGTTTAAGAAAAAAAAAAAAAAAAAAAAAAAAAAAAACCGAAATGCTAAATTACATCTGTTGTTTCGTAAAAACATTTTGTCATTTGCTTTTATTGTTGTTTTTATTTATTTGTCTCATATTCTATCATGATAAACTTCTTTTTTTATTTGATTTCATCTTATTTGTTGCATTTTTAATTTCCTTCTTTCTTTGTTCGGAATTTGTTGCACTTGACTGTGTTTTTCTTTTGTGTCCCAACCAACTCAAGATGTATAACATCAGCAAAAACAACAACAATAACAACAACAACAATAAATATATGTATTCTTCTTATAAATATTATTGTACACTTTTGGTCTTGGTGTTGGTCTTGGTTTTTTATTCTTTTTCTCCTTTGTTATCAGCATCAGTCATTCATTCATTTATTCATTCTTCAGAGGATGCCTTTTAGCCACGGCATGCAAATGCAGTCAAAAGATGAACGTATGTATGGTATACATATATATATAGTGTGTGTGTAATTGTTCAGTGCATGGGTACGTGTATGATAACCTTGTGTCTTAGACCTTAGGAGCAAAAGAGGTTACACCACTGGCACTTGCTACTTTAAACAGTGTGTGTAAAAAATTGTACATGAATTGCATGAATACGGCAGAGAACTTTCTTAATTCCCAGTAAAATTCTTTTTTTTTAGAATTTGAACATAATTAGGGAAGATGAACGTGACTTAAGTTGGAGTATTGCAGCGATAATGGATGTCTGATCAGTAAGATTCCATGAAAAAAAAACATTTCCAGAAAGTCTAGGCTTTACATACAAGTGTGCGGGAGCCTCTTGGTAATCTTAAACAACTCTGATGTACAGGATGGCTAGAGCCATACCCATACAGGCATTCCTCGAGAGGGCATAATACAGTTCAGATGGTTTGAAAAAGATACGATGAATATCATCTGCTAGTATAACCGGGTCCAAGAGAACCTATACAACAATGACACTGGATACTCTGTAGTATTTAAATCCATGACACATGTCAGTAAGTATCACAGCTTTGAACTCCTTTGTAAGTGTAATGGGTAACAAGACTAAACGCTTTTACGCCATTAACTTTTCCTTCTATTTGATGGTCATGATGGTGGTCAAAAGTAGGGCGATTTGATGATAAGTATTACCTTTATTATAACTGCATCCATACGATCAATGCCTCTTCCTGTCCTAATAACTTGACAAGCTTCTGAATGATGCATGATGCATAACAAGAACAATTTCCAATCCAGGTCTCCCAGCCTCACGTATGTGTTCTGATGATACAAATTCATCATCAGAGGCTCCACATATTGCGCTTAAAACGATTTTCATTCTGAAAATGTGTTCCTTGAATTTACAGTGTGCCCTGTTCCGGTTACTAACCATTTGTTGCACTTGGATAGTCTGACGTATGCCTTCCTCTACCGTAATTTCCCAATAAAATTTTAGACAATCTCATACTGTATTCTCTTTCACTTTGTACATCTTTCTAAAAGCCTTTTCTTCCTTCAAAAAAAGACTTTACTCTCCTCAATGCTCATTGCTAGCGACCGTAATTTTGTTTCCCATTCTTAGATGATTTAGCTACCGCAGATGGCTTCATATTATTTTCCAGTTAACCTCATAAGATCTGAGGGCTTGGATGAAATCTTGACTGTTAGATGGTATTTTTAGGTCCCGTTGTTTGTACTTCATGTTCAAGAGCATAGTGTTGTCCACAGCTTTCCTTATCGCACATATTGAAAAATACCTGCCAGATACTCCCATAGTCTCCTAATATTTAATTTCGGGATCAAAATCTCAAAATTCCTGTTCCAATATCTATCCTCAACCTATCCATATACCACAGTTTGATCCTTTTTCTAAAAGAATATCAAAGATTCGTTGCGAAACATTGCCAAATATCGGCGAATATGCTGATTCTGTGCACGTAATAGTTAAGGAGCAGCTGTCAGATAAACGCATGCCTCCTGATGAATCTGGTATACTTGGAATCAGTTAGTACTTCTGAAACACTTAAGTAATAACACTTTACAGTAATGAGCTCAAGAACCTGTAAGAAGTGATGACAGAGCCTGGCAGCTGCGCAGAAGTTGCAAGTGATACCGCAAACATTTTATTGTCATCTTATATTTCCAAATAATTAAAGATCATACAAGTTGTAATCACTCTAGCCCACATTATTCATTTGGATTATTGGATTTTTTTTAGCAGACACTTTGTTAATTTCAGTTCTTGATTGTTCCAATATTTAAACTCGTTTTAATGTGCCTTCTAATCACAGTCACCGCACTTTGAACTCCTTCTTCTTGCCTTGATAGAGAAATTTTTTATCCTTGAAAGGTAATCCTTATAAGAGTCTCAAACCATTTTGTGTACAATTGGAAATTGTTTTGGTTATGAACTGACCAGGTACATAATCTCCGTAAAGAAAAAAGGCATAGGTCTCTAAGCAAAACTACGTATTCTTCGGTTGTTTTTATAGGATACTGCTCTACGATGCTATGCTGACCCTTAAATCACAATGCCTAATACATTTCCCACTGACAAACCACTGTCCTGTTTGAAAGGCCTAATCTATAAAGAACTAAAAGAAAGTTTGGATTTATTTTGAAGTCAGTTTGGTTTCCTTTAGGGAATGGTATAAACTGTGGCTTAAGTAGAACCTTGCCAAACAAGCTAAATAAGCCACGTATCTCTTCTAGCCTTATTTAACCTCGTCTAAGGCTCAAGACCACAAGATCTACTAACCTCAGTATACATGTGCGCATACATACGAATATGATTGATTAAGAACAACCCTTCAGTCAGGATTACGACCTAGTTCCTTACACCACTTATGTTTTGTGTGTTAACTTTAAGCCACAGTTTTCTAAAAAACTTTTCATGACAATTTTTATTTACTCTTTAGAGTTTTTACCAGAAATCTGCAGAGAGTCAATCGCCGAAGAAATATTTTCTTCATATTTTCGTTTTGTTGGAAATGTCTCATCTAAGTTTTGAACCGTGACCCCACGTCTAATAAGAACACTAACTACTAGACAACCGCGACTATTATCCTCAGTATATATACCATTGGGTTTCGCTCTAAAATTGTTGCTTTGACACACTTCCAGATGCAGTTCCGTGTCAGTAAGAATAATTCAATGCCCAGTACTTAATAAATAAACAATTTTTTTCTCCTGCAAAAATATTTGAAGCATAGGTTCTGGTCTTCATTTTTCGCCATTGACAAATCTGCATATTGGACTTGAAATGATTCTTTTTATGGACAAATGCCCTTTGTCCTCATTGTCCTAGCTGTTTTAATGTATACAGCTCCCTATATCTTCTCTTTTGCAAAAAATTTTTTTTCTTCTATTCTCTCCATAGGATGGCTTTGGCCACATTCGGAATATGGAAGCTTCCCACCAGTATATCTACTCACTTCTTTAGCATAGAATAGCACTGTTTCCATTTTGTATCTGATTTTGTTTGCCCAGACAGTTCGAGGAGTTTTTCGTATAGTCTTTGGTCGATTATGAGGAGCATAACGACCTTCTCTAACTGTCTTCATAGCCTTATAAGTTCTGATAGAAAATTTTTTACGATTATTTTTATTAAGGGAAGGGTATTAATGGACCAAGACGGACACATCATTTTTAAAATTTGAAAAACCATGCCGATTTTGGATTCCATTGTTTAGAATCGGTCTACAGGAATATTTTACCACTGACCTTATCACATTTGAAAGCATTTCTAAGCTATATCGGTCTTCCGTTGTGGTGTTGTTATTAGATTTTACACAACTTTTGGACATCACTGTACTTTAAATACGACATCAACACTATCTTAGCAACTAACCGAGAGAGACGGAGAGAGAGAGACCCAAAACATTAACACAAGAGAAGTTGTTGTTGAAGAAAAAACCCCCAACTTAAGTATTGCTAATCCTACTACGACAGCTGGTAGAGTACAGACAGTGTATGTTGCAGCAACAATTCGCAAAGAGTATAAGATTACAACAATAGCAACTTCCACATGCGGCAACATCATTGATGACAACTTTAAGTTGAGTTGAAATTTAAGATAAAATGCAACATTTCTACATTTTCTTCTTTTTTTTTTGTTTTGTTTTTTTTTGTTATTTTTTTTTTTTTGTTATTGTAGCTGCTGTTTCTGTTATTATTTTATTATCAACAAAGCAGTTATTGTTGTTGCTATTGCCCTTTAAATGTCTGTATGTTCAGTTCACATTTAAGTTGCTTCTTTCGTTTGGAAAGAGCAAAGGGTTTAAGCAACCGCATGTTGTCGATCTTAATAACATCCGTTTAAGCCGCAAGGCTTGTTACTGCTCTTGTTTGAACTGCGGCAATGCTTTTTTTTCTTGTTGCTATTTTGTTGCATGTTGTTTACCACAATTTTCGACTACTTGCATGTTAGTTTTTAATTCAACTTCATTTCTTTTTAAAAACATTTCATTTGTGTTTTGGGTTTTTATTTAGTTTTAGAGTTTCTTGTTGCATCTTTTTTTTTGTTGTTGCAAGAAAAAGGGTTTTAACAACAACAACAACAGCAACAATAACAGGAAAACAAAAAAACGCATAAGCGGTGGGGTAAAAAGAAATGGAAAGAAGACAGTAAAAACTGAAATTAAAACAAAAAAAAAAAAAAAAGAAACAAGCGTACTTAGGAAGCAGCATCATCATCATCTTTATCAACATCAACATCGTCATCGTCATATTTATCAGTTTGTGGCATTTGCAACACAAAAACTTTTCATGTTGCTCTTTTCTTTTTCCTTTTTTCTCTTTGTTTGTTGACTTGAAGTCCATTTTGAAGAAATAAAATGTGAAACAGAAACAGAAACAGCAAAAAAAAAGCCATAAAACCATCACATCATCTCGAAACATTTGCAAGATGACTAACGATAACAACTATTTTGAAGCGTATAGTCGAGAGTAATGTTTTCTTGAATTCGTATCCTTCCTTAAACAATATCCTCTTCAAACGTCTTGCTGGCGGTCAGTTCGGTCTTCTGCGCTTTATGGCGTCATTCTTGCAAAACTCATTTAAAATCGCAAACTTTAAAACTGTTGCTAGCTGCTGCTGGCTGCTGCTGGTTGCTGATAATGCTATTGATGTTCTTTCTGTGCGATGACGTTAACAATGAAGCGTTGGGAGTTTTTTTTTAATTTCGTTTACTTTCATTGCCTTCCTCTTCCTCATTTTGTGTACGTATGTATGTTGCCAGTATTTTATCATGATGCAAAAATACTACAACATAAGATCATCATTCATTCATTCATTCAGCTTTTCTGTAACAATTTCTGTTTCGATATTTTGTACTTCATTTCATTTGATGATAACGGGTGTTTTTTCTAGTTCCGTATGATAACAATGGTTTGACAGTTAAGAATATCAAATTATGTTAACATTTGTGTTCAATAAGGCTTAGTAAGTGATTGTGAATTGTTTAAAGCCAGACAATGCTTCCAATACGAAAAAATTTGTTTTTAAATACGCTACACCGCTCGCGAAGTTGCGTCGCGTTCTGCGGAATACCTTTATTATTCATCTAAACGTGAAAGCATGTATCCCGTTGTAATGTGACACACTTTTGTCTCATACGTTAAAGTCTCCAGTGTTTAACGATTTCTCCTTTCTCCCTGGAAAGCCTCGAGATCTATATATGATGGCTCAATGGTATGATCGTAATATATATTCAATATAAAAAGGGTCTTACAACAGCGGCTTCCGAACTCTGGCAGATGATAATGGCAATTTATTCAATTTGTTTTGAAAAGTCACAGTGAACGATGGAAGTTGCAGTATCTCAGAAGCAGTATATCACAGGAACATCTGATGCATCTCATTGAAGTCACTGTTTTCGTCTGTTTTGAGGTTGGCAACATTATCGTTCTATACTTTGGAAAGAGGTCGATATTTCTTCTTCCTATGGCCTGATTTACATGGATAGCACTACATGCCATACACCTCATGCGACATTGAATACTCTGCACAAGCTATTTGAGAACATGATCATCTCATGTGGAGGTGTTATGATGTGGACTGGCCATTAAGATCTTGTGATTTGATCATATTATAACTTTTCATATGGAATTTTCTGAAGTTAGCAACCACTGCGGTCTTCAAAGCTAATATAGCCTATGACGTCGACCAAATTCTGGCTGCAGCAGAGTCATGGAAAATTAGAAGTTTCTTATAAGCTACAAATAAAGAGGCTGTGGCGTAGATTAAACTGATATTATATTCCTTATTTTATTTAAATTTACAGATTGGAAGCGCACACCCTATATTATTATTACGTCATAAAGCGTACCCCTTTTCAACATCCTCATGGAAAGTGTTTTGCGAAAGGCGGGAGTGCATCGCACTGGCACTATCTTGTCCAGTTGCTTGCTTACGCTGACGACATTGACATCATAGGGCGCACCAAGCGAGATGTTACTGCTGCAATTAGTGCTATTGAACGTGAGTCTACTAAGATGGGTCTGGCAGTAAATAAGGGCAAAACAAAGTATATGTTATCGACAAGCAGAGAAGTGCTGCGTACTGATTCTAAGATTACGGCCGCTAACTATACTTTTGATGTAGTCAAGGAATTCATCTATTTTTGCTCCATCGTTACCACCAAAAGTTATGTCTATCAGTCTAGAGATCAAGCGCAGGATCACTCTTGCCAACAGGTGCTACTATGGTCTCAATTGGCAATTGAAACCTCTCTCGTACAACGAAACTAATACTCTACAAGACGCTCATCCTACCCGTGCTTCTTTATAGCGCAGGGACATGGATCTTATTAAACACTGATGCAGCAGCCTTGAGAGTATTCGAGAGAAAAGTCCTACGCAAGTTGGCGAAGATTTCCGCATCCGATACAACAGTGAGCTGTATGAGCTCCTCAACGACATATACGTTGTGCAGCGTTTAATATCCAGTGGTTACAGCTGCTACGGCATGTCCGTAGCAATTGGATGGCGATGCTCGCGAGCGAGATGGAATTTATGCGGGTCTATGGAATCGACGAATAGGACCACCATGTATCCGTTTGAAGGACCGGAAAAGCGAGACAGCCGTTATTCGGATTGGTTGACCAACTGGCGGAGGCGCACAAGAAGCAGATGCACTGAAAGGATGTATGTGGCAGCCGAAATCCGTGTAATGGGTTTATGGCCACCGATCTGGCTAGATTCTGGATATGTTCTGATGCATGATATCAATTTCTTCTTGTTTAATTTCAGGTTAAGTTTTGACTTCGTTTGAGAAGTCTTGACATAAAATTTTGTTCTTCTCCAACGTCCTGCTGCTATCAGTGGTTCCAACATAATCTGGAAGCCAGATCAATTAAGTCAGAGTTGCTAGACAGTGGCACACAGTGGCCACAAGCTAGAACATAGCGCCGAGCGCTTTTACAGGTCGGCTCAGATGCTCGGGAACCAAAACTAACACCCTTTATTTCAATATCTGCTATCGACCCATCGCTCGATACTATAGAGACGTTTTTCCTTTTAAAAAGCAATATAAAGTTTGAGCTTATTTTATTTGATATTTATCTTCTATCTTATGTCCTTGATGAAAGGTCGCGTACGTCTAGTAGGTAGTGGTGGCTTATTAGGGCCAAAGGCCATCGTTGCAAAATCCCCGTCAGATATCAAAAGCGAAATAAGAAAATATATATTCTTCAGCTACTTCCTGCGATCAGGCATGGATTTCTGCAAAAAAACTCTGTGAGGAAATAAAATTACCAATGAAAATATTTTAAGAAAAAAGATCGTCGTTAGATCCACGTTATTAAACTGTACGTCCGGCCGCCATGTATCAAGATTAACACACACAACAATAAGTGATGTGAAAAAGCTACACGTAAACCTAACTGAAGGTGTAATGGCCAACTTTATGCTATGTCTGTAGATATTAATTTTTATTAGGATGGCACTTTCCCATAAATCATGTAGTCTATGCATCTATCCGTGAGTGCATTTAAGCAAAGAGTGTCAGCTGGTTCGAATGTATGTAATTCGATAAAGTCTTTGATATTCACTAATTGAAAAAAACTTAAAAAAACCAATAATCTAGAGAGTATATGTGGCTGCATTACATGGTTATATATCAATCTAGCATATTAGTATTCTTCAATTTATTTTGAGGCAGTTTTCAGATTCTCAGAATTATTCTTCCTGCCCACCCAAAACAAATGAGTTCTGTAGTTCACCTATTTGTCTGGCATAATGTTATAAGTTTATAGGTTACTTGATGGCAAGTCTAGCGCAGTCCCCTATATAAATGTTATAATCAGTGAATTTGCTATTCCTATCTCCATTTACTTTCATTTTCGGTGATATTTTTCGTACCCGATGACGATTATAGTTCTCATTTAGAAATTTTCTCCTATTTATACCTAAACCCACTAATGATGGCAGACATTGCTTTAGAATTCAGACTTCCTCTATTTATACTTTAACAGTGCAACTCTCTACTCAGATAGTTTATCAAGAGTTATTACACAACCGCTACATGTCCTACTATCCTTACATACTCAGAGCAGTCAGGAATTCGTCTTACTTTCTGACACTACTGTCTGTAGTGTGTGTTAATTTATTAATGAGTTGGGCTGGACCATACGTTTAATTGTCGACTTCGAAGCAGATTTTCTTGAGAAATGCCTTTTCATGGCAATTTCTATTTTAGTTTGAGAAGTCTCAAATCTTACGTTTACGTTTAAGATTGTCTTGAGCTAGGTCTGAATCACGACTTCTGTCTAATAAGCCAATACACTAGACTGCGTCGCTTTAATGAAGATCAGAATAAATAGCAAAAATTTTAAATCAATCGAGGAATAAATCTCTAGATACAATCCTACAAAGAATTATTGAGACATAAAGAGAAGACGAATTGGATTTTTTAATTAATGTCTTCCTATACATTCAGAAAATAAAATTCCAATGTACGAGTTCAAATGAAAGTTTCTTGTAGCTGTGGCGCACCATACATCCTTTCTTCCTAAATAACATCGGAAAGTTGATGTAATGACTTGTTATCGACTTTATAGTGCTGGATAATGGATACGTTCATTGCGTCTTGCTGCTGCTGTAGCAGTAACAAATTATTCGGTTTGGTAGCTTTCTTTGAATGCTAGGTAATAATGCTTTAATAACGGTGAATTGAAAATAGTTACTTTCATTCTAAATGGTGATCACAGTGGCAAACAACAATGAAAAATTGAATACAAAGATGTTTATGAATATTAATAAGTGCGAATGCAGGTCAATTAAATTTTGATAAAGATAAATAGAGAATTGAATGAGAAATAATAAAGTAGGGTCTTATACAAGCCACTGTAAGCTTTCCATTTATTCCATAAACCATGCATTAACACTTGTTCTGCATACCGAAGAGTGTTTGCATCAAAGTTGAGAACACTAGCATCTGTTTCATTGTCCTGACAGAAGATGAAAAACACAATATCTCTGTATATGTCATGTGTAATTTATCTCAACACGTGCATGAATGAAATCAAGTACATCAATAGAATGAAGAAATGAAAGAATGTAAATGCTTAGGAAAATTAGGAAAACGTAAATTTGTTTAATGCAGTAAAGTTCATTGCAAATAATGATTATGATGATGCTAATGCAAGAGTTAACATAATTACATATATCAACCTACGGTGGTAACTAGTTCCTAACTTTTAAATGCAAATTTTAATCGAAATATTAAATGGGCCTCGGGTATTTAAAATAATCATAACGGATCTTTTTCTAAAAGCTTGCCGTCTTTAAACTCCAATATAACAAAGCCTGTGTAGGAGATATCATCGAAATTTTTATTCGTTTAAATAGCCTATTGATGTCATTGTGTGTGGCAAAGTAACATGATTTAAAGTTCTACATCCGCTTCTCTGTACAGAGCTTATCCAAACTATCCAATTTTACAAGGCTCTAAGGCTTAAATCTGGCTGTATTTGATCGATGTCGTGGGTTATGTTGGCTTTAAGGACCTTAGTGGCTAGCAGGTTTTTCTCATACTTCTGCCACTTAAGAAAACTCCACAAGAAAATCTCTAATGTAGTCAAATCTGTAGCTCTGTAGCTAGTTTACAGCATTCCCGCGTGAGATGACCATGTCCTCAAATCTTTTTGGATTTGCAGAATATCCAATGTAGCATGAGCTGTAGGGCTTGTAGCTTCAGTCTGTTGAAATCGTACGTGGTGTTTAAATCCTGCAAATCTTACCAAAATTTCATCAAAATTATCAACCGATAGTGCATGCCGTTACCAGTAATGATCTAGCCAATAACGTTCTTAAAGAAATATGAACCGTTGAAGCCACAAGCCCAAAATCCATATCCATGCATAGAATGCTCTTGAATTGGTATCGTTGCATTGGTCGTTGAATTGGTATCGTTTTGCTACACACTGTTGAAGACAACTTTCCAATGAAAATTAGCTTCAGTTGTTAACTGCTCTAAAGCCGCTGTTATCGATTGTTTCAGATCAAGATTGAATGTATTGTATGGGAATGTTACTTTAAGAAAGCAAGGAATATTGCCTACTTGACCATCTTTCTCGTACAAATCGATAATTAACAATAGGCCGGCAATGTGATAATAAGACTGTGTTTTGCCGGCGAGTATAGTTGTCGTAGAGTATTGCGTCCATAGGATCTATTGCAGTGTCTCACACTATGTAGAATGGCCCTGTATTATCTCATCGAAGCCTATTGCCTTGATAAACATCAGGATGCTTCTGGATATCAACGAAGACATCTGCTTGCCCAACACCTGATAAGTTGCCAAGCTCATTATTTCCCCATCATCACGCACTGAGTTCGATAGAATTCTCATTTAAAAAAGTATTCTTAGTACCCTGTCATGAGGCCGCTATTAATGGCCTCTGTTAATCTCCTTCGATAGTAATTTGTCAACGAAAGTTTTGATTGCCTCAAACCCACTTGGCTGAGTACATATCTCCAAAGAACTGTTTTCTCAGAAGAGTTCTGACTGCATCAGCTATTTCCTTTACTTATCTTTACTTAGGCTACACCCATACATACGTACATATTTAGCCATTACAACCCTTCAGTCAGGATGATGACTTAGCTTCTCACAGCACTGTGTTTTAATTTTATTTATGAGTGGCAAGACCTACAGTTTAAAGTCGACTCCGAACGATAGATTTTTAAGAAGCAATTTTATTTACTTTCAGAGTTTTTGTCAGAAGATTGCTGAGAAGAAGTCGAAGAAGAATTTTTTTTTATATTTTCGATGTCCTGACCTGAGGTTTTGAACCGTGGCCTTACGCGTAATGAGTCAACACACTACCTATTAGACTACCGGACTTCTTACGACTTATGCTTTAACAAATGAGAATGTAGGACACTTCATGAATTATTGAAAACAATACAGTGCCACTATTCCATATTATTAACCGTGGGAACAAATTTTTGCTTACAAGCTAATAAATCATCTGACATTGCAGTCAATTGAATTTGAGTATTTATTTTGGCAATAACAAATCCGTTCTGTAAATCTTTAGCCTTTTAGTTTGCAAAAGAAAGACA
>QOCX01004037.1:0-15722 GCA_005959815.1 Sarcophaga bullata | reverse complement strand
AGAAAATAATTGTAAAATATGAAAAGTGTTACCATACCGTGGATGAATAAAAATTTCAGATCCCAAATCATATTTAATAATCGTTTAAGGCATTTATAGTTGATCAGGTTTTGATATCGCATATCCGTATATTAAACGTATTAAGGTAAATATAAATCCAATGAATCAACTCAAAATCGCCATATTTTATAAGCCTTTATCCTTTGGGTTGTATGAGGCCTAATTTCAAATAATAAACGTAACGGTGTTAATTAACCTTTGTGTATTGAATTGAGATAATTTTTTTTTCTCAAAAACACTTTAGTCTGCATAAAGTAAGAAGTTTGCAACACTTATTTTATTATTGATGACAATTACAATCCTTTTGTCAGGCATCCTTTTTCTAGCATATTCAATATTCGTGTTTCATTTTAATTGTCATGAAATCAATATTTTAATTAATTAGAAATCGGTTTCAGTTTGGTATCAAACATTCCATAACAGTTTCTCTTATGATCCGGTAACTTTTGGGACCGAAAATAAAGCTGACGAAGCTAACTTTTTTTTTTCAAATTAGCAAAAAAAAGCACTCAATACAAATTGGTAAAAACCTGATAAAAACTGAAATTGTGGGGGAAATGGATCTAGTGAGCTGAATAGCCCTGGTATCAAGGATTCCAAAACAGTTTCTGTTACGCTCGCCCATTATCTTTATCATCGACCAAAAATCGCAAGCAATTGACACAAAAAATGAAAAAGTTATTGTCAAAAAAAAAAAAAAAATGCAACTAATCGACCAAGAAAGTACAAATCATCGATTAATAAATTGCCAGACATTAACCAAAAAATGCAACTCATATACCGAAACAATACAACTTGCTTAAAATACTAACTCTAGTTGTATTTTTTGTATGTAAATGAATATTAAGTCAATGAGAATTATTAACTTCATTTCTCTACAATTTCACTTTTTTGTTATCATTTTAAGAAGACAATTAGCTTCGATGCCTATATCTTTCAAGTAAGCCCAACCATAAGAAAATCTGTTTTAGAATCCTTGGAACTATGGCTATCCAGTACACTAGGTCCACTTCAACCACTAGGTCCATTTTTTAACCGTTTTGCCCGATTTATGTGGAACACTTTTTATTTGCTAATATGAGGAAAAGACTTAGTTTCAAGGCCTATATATCTAGTGTTAAGGAATCTGTTTTGGAATCCTTGCTCTAATAGCTATACAACTCAAAATCCAAAATTTTCTCTTTTTAAATTTGATCGAATTTTTCAAACATAGGAATTTCTGAGAATATCTACTTAATATCATATTTACTAAACGCCCCAGGTGTTTGTGTGTTATGTTGATGATTTGCTGAGTCATTCTCCAGATTTATAGAAATTTTCTTGTTTCGCTAAAAGATTGTAACAACACTGCAACCACCAGATATATTTTAAAATAATTTCATATTTGTATGCATATCAGTACACGTTTATATATGTATGTATGTATACTGAAATTTATTTTCTTTCTCCAGCAACCTGGGTTGGTGGCGGTTATATAAATGGTAAGCGAAGAAGCCATTTACACTCTGGTTTGGGGTGTGGTGGTCCAGGCGTTTGTGGTACGATGAGTGTTTTTGGGTAATTTTTGTGATGTCACGATTAATTTTTTATCGAATATGTATATGTCCATTGCATTACTTTTCTTTACAGTGGTATTTTTTTGGCTAAGATCCCCGATGGGCAGCAAACAAGGCTAATTACATGTTGATCCTCTGACAGGACGTGTTCAGACCAGGTCGTTTTACCCCCTGCTGGTGGGTGAAGTTGGCCATTTAGCTGCTTTGGGTGCGAGCGTCCTCGTGTTATTATTGATATGATCGAGTCGTGGAGCAGGGGGGTCCCGGGTATACTATCCTCATGTATTGCCATTTCTACACCATTGAGATGTGGTCTTATTCAGTCGCTCTATACAGATGTTATACAATTGTTTTGTTATTTTTGTGGCCTATGTGTGGTATACCATTTGCTTGGACCAATGAACTGTCAAGAGTTTTAGGGTCATGCGAGGTGGATGTGTGGGAGTGGAGTTGGCATGTAGAAACATCTAAAGTGGACTTATGAAGATAATGGACTGTGTGCTGATATTTGGCGGTAACCATGGCAGGGATGTTGAAATCATGTAGTAATAGAAAGAACGAGAGAAGAGAGGATATCAGAAGTTTAGAGTGTGTTTCGTTACACAAAGAGTAGAAGATATGGCATTGTACAGTGTTGTGAGCCACTTATCTAAAAAAAACGGGTATTGTTTATGATTAAAATTTCGAATTCTAGTACCTAATAGTTGAAAGAGGTGTGTGATTCAAATTCGCAAAACACGTTGTTTTAGGGTAGGAGTAGCTCTGGAGAGAGAACAGAAATTTTTATGTATTGAATCATGAAGTAACTAATGTCGACTAACATGTGTCACCTGCACTTAATTCAAGATCATAATTGCAATCGTATAGAATGAAATGTGGCGAACTGTTTGTCATTAAGTAGAACAGACATAGTGAAGAGGGTTGGTGTGTAAGTGATCCACGATATGGGTTTTTTTTTGGTTAGAGAAAAAATTGAAAAATTTAGAATGAGTAGTTGTTTGAGTTTATCGGAAGCAGTACCAATTTTTCTTCTCAAGAGTAGTGACGAGAAGAAAGAAGAGATGTTCGAAAGGCTGTTTCTAGTGGGTCATGTTAAATTTTGATTTTAAGCATGGTTGGAGGACGACAGAAAACTTGGGATGAGATAGTGTTGCGGCGAGCGGGAAGATCCATTAATACGCATGCTAGAAGAAGTGATACAAGATTTAAACCATGGTACTATTAAATAATGGAAATGTTTAATAAATTATAATTAAATAATAATAAATTTGAGATCTTTTGACAATATAAAAATTATTCAGTTATCAGCTGCAGGCCCATGCCCAATGCAAATATCTTTTCTTATGGTTAAAAATATCGAAAATAAATTAGAAATGACTTTGGTCATATGAATAATCTAACAATTGTTCTTCTATTTCTATAATCTGCCTCATGAAAAATTATTTTGACCACGTGATAACTATTATGTTCTATTTACGGTATCTTGAACTGTTGCTCGACAATACGAAAGAGGCTTAATACGGGTATCTGGCGTCTCAAAATAGTTTGGCACTATTAGAACTGGCACGCTGGAGTTAGAAAAAACCTTCATGCCTTACTTGGCCATTAACAAGCCGATTAATGGATTTCTGGCTTTGCCACACCAATCGATAACAGGACTTAGTCCTTCCAACGCAAACGAGGTCGTCCTCTTCGCCTACTTCCGTAAATACACGCATCAAATACCCGTCTCTCCGAAGCATTCTCATCCATTCGAACGATATGATTGAGCAAGCGCATCCGCTGGATTTTAATATGCTGCAAAACGCCCATGTTGTTGAGGTGCTCATATAGCTCATTGTTGGATCGGATACTTGCACTGCACTGAAGCTCTTACGTAGGACTTTTCTCTCGAATACTCTCAAGGCTGCTGCATCAGTGCTTAATAGTGTAAATGTCTCTGTGACATAAAGAAGCACTGGGTGGGTTGGCGTCTTGAAGAGTGTTAGTTTTGTCGTAATTGCCTATTGAGGCCATAGTAGCAACTGTTGGGAAAGGTAATTCTGCGCTTGATCTCCTGACTGACATTATTTTTGGGGTAATGGTGGAGCCATGATAAACAAATTTCTTAACTGCATCGACGACATATACTTCGTTTTCCTGTGGTTATTTAATAAGCTTCTATCGTGATCTGTTTTTGGTCTTTAGAGGTATCAGCGGGTTTTGAATATTCCCTTTAATTGCTATTTCAGCTATATTTGAGTATAGGCTCTTCAGAATGCCGCTTATTTAATTTGAATTTCAATTTAAAATTTGTACACGGATTCGCATTGTAGCCATAATGTTTAATTGTTTTTTCCAAAAAGTTCAATTTCGTTTAAGATATTATAAAGACTAGCCGGACAGATTTTAATTGCTTTGTTTTGATTATTATATTTCGTCTTCTTTTTTTTAGGTATATTTCCAACGCGTTTTATCCAGTAAGACTGCAAGTCGTGCACAAATTTTATCTATGTAGCGGCAGCTGGTTGTATTTTAATGGCTATCCCACCGGTTTTTGATAGGCGCTATTGCCAAAGCTACACGTATGTTATCAACTGCAAACGATACAATCCTGGATTTGGTTTGTTTTTATGTGAAATTTTTCTTTTTTCTAGCCTGGAATGGAAAGGAATTAACAGTGGACCTATCCTTTAACGGTGCAAGAAACTAGTATGATATTACCAATGGTATTACAATATTTAACGCCCGATTTTGTTTCGTTCTTTGGTCTGGGTGCAGTCTCAGCTGCCGTTATGTCCTCAGCCGATTCATCGGTTTTATCGGCAGCTCAAGTGTTGCACGAAATGTTTACAAATTGGATCTTTCGACAAAAGGCTTCGAAATGGAAATGCATATGGGTTATGCGTGGCGGTATTATAGTTGTGGGTATCCTATCGACCATAATGGCTCTGACAATACCTTCCATATATGGTTTGTGGTAAGTTGGAAAAGTAAATATTTTTCCTTTTCAGAATATTTCAAATAATTTATTCGTATATTTTCAGGTCCATGTGTTCAGATTTAGTTTATGTCATTACTGTTCCCCCAACTATTGATGGTGGTAATTTTAAGAAACATTGCAATACTTATGGTAGTTTAGCAGCCCTATATTATAGCCTTTTTCATACGGCTTAGCGGGTGGCGAACTTTATTGGGCTTACCTTACCTGCTTTAATACATTTCCCCGGTTACGATGAAGAAAATGAAACTCAACTGTTTCCATTCCGCACACTGGCGATGTTGCTTAGTTTGGTTACATTGATTCTGGTATCATGGTGGACCAAGTATGTTATTTTTCTAATGCAATAACGATACAGTATCCATGGAACTAACTTATTTATTTTGTTTTTATTAAGAATGATGTTTGAATCTGGTAAATTACCACCGAGCTATGATGTTTTCCGCTGTGTGGTTAACATACCCGAGGATGTTGTTAGAGTTGGTGAACCAGCTGAATCCGGAGAACAGGTGAGTTAGTTAAAAGTAGTGTAATATGAAGTGAGAATAAGTTGAGAGCTGAGAATTTTCAAACTGTTTAAGGAAAATGAGTGCCAACTATCCGTGTCTTTATAACATTAAAGGTACTCAGCAGTTTAAGAATAGCTTTTAAGAATATTGACTTTGATGTCAATGTTTAACCTTTCAATAAACATTCTCAAAATTCGTATACGAGAGAAAAAATATACAATTTGACACAAATTTTAAACAGAACAGATAAGGTTATTAAGATCAGAAGGTTACTATCGTCAGCACACTAAAATTTTGTAACGCCTTTTTTTAATTTTAAGCCTTTAACAGAGACATTTAAAACTGCAATCAAATTATTTTCCTTTTCCTTAGCTATCGGTTATGGCGGGACCATTGGCACGTTATGGGCTGCGACAATGCGGGCAAAGATGAAACGAAACGGTCGAATAAATCCAGCTTAGAGACCGATGATGGATGATCTGCCTGTTAATGAAAGCCAAAACGTTTAAATCAAACAAACGGCACAAGAGCAAGTACAAAGAATGATAAGCAAAGCAACGGGGCAAAATAATCGAAGAGATAGTGACGGAGGTGGTGGCGGTGGTAGTGGTAATACGGCGGTACCAACTTGCAGAGCAAGATAAACTGCCTTTTAAACAGAATTTAAAAACTAATTCTTAAGAATTAAAAACTTAAACTGTTTTACGAACGAACAATGTAAACGATTAAAAACGCTCTCACTATTAAACAATTAGAAAATTAAAAAAATAATAAAAATTATCAACAAGTAAAAGAAAACCAAAACAAAAAAAAAAACAAAAAAACACATACTGTAGAACCTACACTAATTGTAATCGAGAGTTGAAATCTAAAATTAAGCCTGAAACTTTCGAATAAACGACTTAATTTAACTTCAGTCAAAATCCAATTAAAAAAATTAAAGAATTCATACATAATACCCATACCAATAATGAATGAATTTTAAATTTGGAAAACATTTTTGTATATAGGATATGCCACATATACATACATACAAAAATATATTATAAACCAACAACAATAAAAGCAATGTATTATTGTATTACTGGAATAGTGTTCCTTGCCTCCTCCCTACTTCCTACATATTCCCTACAGAAAGTAATTTAAAGCTTTGTTTTTAAGGTAAAAAAACTAATAAAAAATTTTAATTTCTTCAAAACATGGCTTAATATTATGATTTAAAAATAAAATAAACAACCATATAAATGAAGAAAAATTGTTAAATATATGCTCAGGTATTCCAAATGATAATGTTTGTTAAATATTTTTTTTTTTTTTAAATAAATTTTATTAATTTTTATTAACTATGTTGCTGAATTATCTGTTTTGAATATTGTAAATTGTGTTAAAGTTACACTTAGAGAAATTATATTCTAGTTTCTAATTAAATGTTTAAATGTTGATTAATTATATATATTTACTTACTATGTAGAACATTATAAAAAAAAAACCTTTAACAACAACATTATAATATAATTTATTAAAACAAAAAAAAAAAAAAAAAAAAGAAATGTTGAAACCTATACATATCAAATACTGCATTTGTGTATACACAAGTAAAATAAAATACATAATAACATAACATAATATTATATTATTAACATAATATTATAAAGTACACTGACAAAAATATATACATACATATGTATGTAATTATACATATAAAATACATAATTATTAAGAATTATTATGGAGTTGGAAAATTTATTAATTATCTTTACATTGTTGTTTTAATTGAAAGTTTATTATTTTGTTAATCAAATCTAATTTGAAACTTTTTATATATTTTTTTTTGTTAAAAAAATTCGATAATCTTCTTTAAATAGAGAAAAGAAATTATTACAATCTCTTCTAATCAAAATGTGATTGACACAAAATTAGACAGTGTAGTGACCATTACATACATATAATGATAGTCAAGAATACTTTGGAAGCTAATTACTTGAATTTAATTTGTATATAAGAGATGAATAGTTTGCATATATATTTCATATGTCGTTGTCAACGCCACTTTCCGAAATTACCGCTGTAACGCATTTAGTCTCTTGAATCCCATGCTCTTCCATTACTCGGATTTGCTAACATGACATGGTTTATTGTGATGGTCTATACGCAGTTCTTCGTTTTTTGCATACCGAGTTGTGCAGTTTCGCCTGTTCAAGTCAAAGACGCCATAGATTTCACCTGATTTACCCATCTATTGAGTTTTTTTTCGCATGTAAAACTCTTCTTGCATTCATAAATAATACTTTTTACCATTTGGAAAATATGTAATTTAAAAAAATTCTCTTTAGAAATAGTGTTTAAAACAAATATTTTCATAAAACAGTACTATTCGTTAAAGTCTTTTAAAGTAAAAACTTTTGAAAAGTCTTATTTTAATTGTTATTCAAAGTATACTGTTTAAAAAACCTCTAAATAATAATGGCCGCATTCAAAATAAAAAGTTAATATAATCTATTATTAAGACTGTATTGGTAAAAAGTATTAAATAATAACAGCAGTATGTAAAAATAAATTTAAGTGTAGGTAATACCTACCAGAGGACGACTTTAATGAATTCGCATTTGCCTAACGTTCATGCGTTCGTTACTTTTGCCATGCATTTGTTCAACATTAATTTCTACCATTTGCTTCGTATTTGTTGGTTTTTTGAATACTAGATGATTTTAAGAGAATATATGCACTGTAATGCATGAATTTTATAATATTTGCTCTTCACATGCAAAAATAAAGGCAATACTATATTTGACAATATAAATTCGTTGATAGTTTTAAAGTAGAGTTATAATTGACTTACAGAAGGTTTATTAACAAATATTATAATTGTCTTTACCCGCTACTTTGAAAGATTTGAATTAATAAGGATTTATAGACAGACTTTCCTTTAACTTTGTTGAATACGGTCGTAATTTATTTAAATAATAATTTTTTTAAAGATACCATGTACTTTGAAGGCTTTGTGGTCATAAATATGACCATTTTAAAGAAGAATATACAAATATACGAATTTTATACAAAACTATTGAAATGAAAAATATTAAAATTTTATTGAATTAAATTGTATTGTTTTGATATATTATTTTATAAAAGTTTTACTTCTATTCATTTAAAATATAGAAAAAAAACATGTTAATCCTTCCATAAACTATTATAAAAAATTTTAAAATTAAAAAACAAAAATTAATAAAATATACAAGCAAACAAATACATATCATTATGAAAAATCAGTAACTGATATATTAAGTTTTAGGTGAAATTTAATAATAAAAATTACAAATGTGAAGAAAAGCAAAACTAAAAACATATCATTTTAAAAATTCAAAAGAAACAGAAAAACCAAAAATAAAAATTATAAAAACATATATATTTAATATTAGATTATTTACAAACATAGATATTAGAAATCTAAGTGTATTTATGATGTATTATATAAAATAAAATATTTAAAAAAAGAACACTTATAAGAAAAAAAATAAATAAAAATTAATAAAACTCATAATTTTATGTCATTTAACCGAAATGGCAACTAGAAAATATTAAATCTAAATTATCACAGACATATTATGTAATTAAAATTAAAATATTATAACAAAAAAATAAAAAAATAAAATAAAATAAAAAGATATATAAAGAAATTAATTGAAATGAATGTACATGTATTTATCCAAATATTTTTATTTAAAAAAAAAAAATCGAAACTCTTGAAGAGTTTTCTTAAAAAATCAAATAAATAAGCAATTATTAATACCATGACCTGTACAATAACCATAAAAGTATCGCTTAACAAATCTGTAGCTGAATAAAATTTTAAACCTAGATTTTCAATATAGTTTTGGTTTAAAGTTATTCAGAACGACTGCTTTTAGAGTTAAAGTCAATTTACATAAATAGTTACAGTTGATTCAAAGGCATTGGATTATTTTTTTTTCTTGAATAGATATTCTTAAAGTTAAATAATTAATTAATTTTTTGTTCCTAATAATAAGTATAATTATATATTGGATATAGAATTTCATAATTTTTAAGATTACTAACAACAGGATTACTAACAGGATTAAGTGTGCACTAAAATTAAGATCTAGAAAGATCATTGAGTCTGACAGAGAAAATCCTGTAAATTTCGTACTTTTTCTCATTAACGCAACTACTGTAAAAGTTATACTGTGCGTTCATGCTGGGGCTTATAATAATAGCAAATAAGAGCTAGAAATAACCTTCTCTTTTACAAATTTTTGTGTAATATATAGTTCTTGGGTATTAAACAATTTGCTGCAATCCTTTTGTCCTCGTTTTTTGTTTTTTTACTTTACATACTTTTCCAGAAGTTGATCATCCAGAGGAAAATCGATGACACCAAGTTCAACCAGTAGGGTACAGGTGTTATTCTATGTAATCATGTTTTCCAGAACAGTTCCATTTGCAAAAAATTTTGCGTAATATTTTTTTAGTCTAAAAATCTGAGGGTTTAGGTATTCAAACCAGTTAACAGCTGTAAAACTCTCCGCTGAGTTCTATTTAGATCCGCTGTCGTTTTTTATAAGCTATACTTATGCCCAATTTACTATCTAATAAATTTGCACACATAGTGTCCTGCTTATCATTTAATAACGTGACATAGTACCGATTGTTTCGGAATAATTTTCTAGATCATAATGAGCATGTCTAAGTTATCTGTGTAGTTAAAGCTGGTGTTACAAGGCAATGAAATAATATCAGATTAAAAAAAAACCGTTATTTGATCAAACAAACAGTACATGTTAGAAATACAATCTTCAACTTACATAGTTGCTCATTACAACACCACTGCAGTTAGAATTACAACTTAGTTTCTCAATTTCGCCTTGGCTTTTCTAAAGAATTTTAAATTTTTTTAAATGCCTTTGTTTCAAAAGTTTTAAAGCCCCTGAAATGACAAACTTATAATTACAATATCATTATGGAATAAAAATACTTATAAAAAACAATTAAAGAAAAAAAGTAAACAGCTTGTTATTCTCATCTATATTTGTAAAATGAATTTTATCTGTTAATAAAAGAAAAGTCTAATACCATGTAATACGAAAATCTTTAAAAAAAAGTATTGAAATGTCTAACGAAAAATCCTTATAGAGCTGCCTCAAACTAAACAAACAAACTTAACAAATAAATAATAAATAGTATTATAAATATGATTGAATGTGCTATATATATATACAAAAAAAAAGAAAAGAAACATAAATAAATACAGACTTACAAAAAAACATATCAAATAAAATAAAATAATTTTTTTTTTCAAACTCTGTTCCAAGGTTCGAAAGATGTTTTTAAAAGTACCCTTTTTAATATGTGTGTTATATTGTATTTGTTTTAAAATTTTTTGCAATTGTTAATGTTTAATAAATCGATTAAAAGGCATTGTTTATAACTGTTTAAAATGAATCATTAAATTTTTTTTAAATTCATTATCAATACAATGTTATACGTATGTTATTAACATTTACAGGGTTGGTGTTAAATTTTGTTAATAATTTGTNCGATTAAAAAGCATTGTTTATAACTGTTTAAAATGAAACATTAAATTTTTTTAAACTCATTATCAATACAATGTTATACGTATGTTATTAACATTTACAGGGTTGGTGTTAAATTTTGTTAATAATTTGTTTTTCCGACAATAAAAATCTTAATATGTGACGTAATTTATTAAAATATTTAAAAGTTAAACTTTTTTGATAAATTTCTTAAAATAAATGCTGTTTAATTATTTAAAGTTAAAGAATTTTTATAATTCCATAGTTAACTGTAAGATTTGAGAAATTTTATTAAAAAACAATTTTTGAAAAAATAACTTTTAAATATTGTTGTTAAATTGAAATTTTATTTCACTCCTTAAAAAAGAACTATAAAACTAAGAATATAAAGTTAACCACCTATTATAAACTATATTAAATATTATATTATTTAACAAATTAAATTAAATTATATTATTAATAAATGTTACTGTTCATATCCATATACATACATATATTTATAAACGTGTATACAATAAACAAAAAAAAAAATATAAAATTTTTTTTTTATTTTTTTTTTGTATTAAAAAATTATTTTTGCTTTTTATTGTTTTATAAAACAATATAATATAAAACAAATAAATAAAATTGTTTGCAAAAATTTTTTTATTTTCGTTTAGCGTGAGAAAAATTAATTTAAAATTATTAATTAAAAAAGAAAAAAAAAATGAAATAGAAATAAAAAACAAAAAGAAGTCTTATGTACATTATACATTATAAATGTTTAACAAATTTAGAAAAAAGAAATTAAAAAGAAAATTTAAAAGTAAATTATTATTAAAACAATACAAAACAACAAAAATAAAAAAAAAATAAAAAATAAATAAAGTAAAAAATATTTAATAAAAAATAAATAAATAAATAAATAAATATATTATATAATAATACGGTTTCTTTGTTGATGAAATCAAAATTAAAGAAAATTCTGAAAGCGTTTTATTATGTTAAAGAAAAATTTTTGATTTTGGAAAAATGAATACTTTAGCCGCTTTGATGAACTGAGTCTAAATTTCAGTTTTTTTTTTATTTAAAATATTATGCGTCATGTTTTCTTAATTTTTGTTTAATTTAATTAAATAAAACGAAATTTTTTGATTGTTAAATTATTCACATTTAAAAGCCTATAAATTGAATCAAAGCAGCAGAGGGCATCGGCTAAAGTATTTGTTTGCCATCTCTAGCAATACAAGGTTGAATTCGTGTTAAAACGGAAAAATTTCCGTAATAGTTTTTTGAATTTAAAAAAAAGTAAGGCTCTAAATAATCCATCTACGAAGTCACCTGATACCTAAAACCTAGGGCGAGAGTATAAAATTAAAAATAAATAATCATAGTCCTTAGCCCTCTAACTTTGAAACAAATACCATAACGCAATCAGCGATAGTTGCTGCTAGGGACTGATAAAGAAAGATTATTACCAGTTAGCTAGAAAGATAATTAGATGCATAATTAGTAATTACAACCTGTCAGTCAAGGTTAAGACATAGCTTCTCACACCACATATGTTGTGTGTGTTAATAAATACATGAGTAGCGCGACCTACAGTTTAAAGTTTTTTTAAAAAAAACCTTTCCTGCAATTTATTTTAATCTCAGAGGATTTAATTAGGAATTTGCTGATAGAAAGTCGCCGGAGAAATAATTTTCCTTTTTTTGGTAGTTTGAACCTTGCTATTTCAACCTTGAACTAATAAGCCAACACACTACCAACTAGACTACGGCAACTACAAACGACAAAGAATACCAATTAGAATTCATATAACCATAAAGACAATACGGAAAAGGTTAAGAGTTACTGATTATTCGACCAAGTTAGTAATAACTTCAATACAATAACTTCAGAAGACTACGTATTCTTCTAGATATCATGGCATCATAAGTTGCATTTACCTTTCGATTATATTGTGTATTGTCATCAAGTAGACGACTTGCAATAATATATTCGCAGTGAAGTAATGGGTTTAAATTAACCCACTGACACTTGGTAACATCCATTAATTGCATTAAGAAATAATGTTTTAAAAAGGCCAAATAATATCCCAGATGAGAGGTAAAAAAAAAAAAAAAAAAAATTCAAAATTAAAAATGAAAAAAAAACCATCGTATTTGTGGAATATATCCGCTTTCGTTTCAATGTAGCATCTTAGAAGAATACAATTGGTTGGTGAAATACGAAAAAAACAAAAAAAAAAATGCATGAACGATACTCCACACAACAAAGTATACCGCAATATTAAAAAATCTTTGAATTAAAACAAATGTGTCACTCACCGTTTCTTTTTTTTTTTTTCTGCTGAAAACAATGTTTATATTTTGATAATGTTCCACACACACCAACTTGTAGTACCACAATATGCTTTCAAATATATGGATTTGGTACAAATAAAAACACCTGCATACATTATCACGCATATAGATAAACAAACTGTCTGTAACACAATCAAAAAACTAAGATTGTCATTTTATACAGTATTTTTGTATCAAAGAAATAAAAAAAAAACTAAATTGTTTTTAGGCTGTTTCAGTGCTTTAATGGTGTAACGTTACACAATTTGACAATATCATGATTTCTGATTTGCCTTGCAACACAGTAGAAATGAAAGCACTTGTGTGACAATGGAAGAAATTTTTTAATATAATTTTGGAATTGGTTTGTTCAAATTCAAGTCACAAGTGTGTGAAATTTATGGCACTTAAAAAAGTGGTGTATATGGGGTGTTTTTAAAGCAATTTTAAGAGAAGAATTTCATTTAAACAGAGATGTAAATAAGCATGTACCTAAATGTTGTTCAAATGTCCGCCATGGCTTCTCTGGATGGCATACGAAATGATAAATTTTCCATTAGGATGCATTTGATGGATGGAACGTGGATTATGTTGGCATTGAGGAGCACTGTGATTTGTTGTTTCATCGTATACATCTGCGAATTAAGCATACCAAACAAGAAAAAGTCTAATGGAGCTGAGTCGCTCGGTGACCAGTGATTTGACAAAACAAACAGAATAAATGACAGCTAGTTGAAGTTCATAAATCCTTATTTGAAGACCCCGAATATTTACATTTTCTCATTATTTATCATATTAACTACACATTTTCAGTAGGAATTGATCGTGTTAATAATATGTGTTACATACTTACTTACTTAACCTATTTAATTGGCCATTAATAGCCCGATGATAGGATTTCGGTCTACTTCAGAACATTTTTCTAGGTGCCTTTGCTTCTTGCGGATTCCTCGACTTTTTCCTTCAAACGCAAACAAGATCGTTCTCTTCGCCAACTTTCGCAAATCCCCACATCAAATGACCGTCAAGGCAGAGCTTCCTCATCCATTCGAACGACATGAATATTAATACGCTGCACAACAAGCAGCGTTCATAAGCGTATAAAGCTCATTGTTGGATCGAGTGCGGAAAGCAACGCCAACTTGCACTGGACTAGATGTCTGAATGATATATGATGTCTTGTAAATGTTCCCCCTGGTGGTAATTTCCTTGGTATACTTTTCGATAATATTATACAATAATTGAGTGCCCAGGTCAAACAGTCCTGAACGAAACGAAAAATGTAATAAGTATTGATTGAAATTTGATATGAAAAGTTTCTCTGTGATTTCGGGAGTCGAGTTAAACTGTAGTCCCGCCATTCATTTATAAAATTAACACATACGCAACATGAAGTGGTGTGAGAAACTAGGTCTGTAAATCCTGATTGAAGGTTGTAAGATGACTCAAGTTAAATGTATGTGTAAATGTCTGTTTGTCAGACTGACTGGTTTTTTCTTAGCGTCTATTTGCAATAATTTTGCCGCTGTTTTAATATCAAACATTTCCTGATATGGTAACTCGTTTCACCTTAAGCCAAACCCATCACGAGAGCAAAGTAAAATGTTTCTTTACATATGAGTTGGATTTCTCCAGTCCTCAAATAAGCGATATTAATATTCCTTGTACTTTGGTCTGTTAATAAGTGTTATTCGTTTGACCCTTCAACTATAGTTGCGTAAAGGATTAACCACTGCTGCGTAACTATTCTTTTCCCCACACCCATTTAACTGTTCGACTTTCTAGTATTAAAGATTTCACCAGTTTTTGGGACACTACATCGAAGTTAGTTATCCCGGTTCAATTCATTTTTCATCCCTAATTCGATTTAACACTGCTTTTATATTGTGTCTTTGAAAAATTGTATTTCATAAGCGGTTTTCGGTTTTCAATGCATACGTCATTCAATTCATGTGCCTTCCATTTTCAAGATTTTTTAAAATTTCAGACAGGCTTTAAACGTTCACAAATTGTTTGTTGTGTAACATTTAATATTTCTGTAATTTCTTTCTGACTCAAACTCGACGTCTTCAAACTACTGTGCACTCTTCAAACTACTGTGTGGTAATTTTCAATGCTCTTCATTTCTCACATCACACAATTGAACCGTCGAAATCATCTTCTGCTTGCTGCTAGTGATAGAGCATGATCACCATGATATAATCCATATAACCCGGTTAATATAATAAAATCAAATGTTTATGTTTATAAAAAATTGTATTAAATTATCTTTTATTATAATTAAAAAACAAAAAACATTTTTTTCTTTGTATTCTTATAAAAAAATAACTTAAAATTTAATTAAAATCGAATTTAAGCTGAAAGAAATAATTTACATTCAATAAGGAATAGAAATTAAACATTAATTAGAAGACAGAAGAAATATTTCGATTTGTTGTTGTTTGTGTATTGCAATGACTTTCCGAACTGAAAGTGGTTGTGGGTGGAAAATACTTTCTAATGAATAATGAGCATGAAATTAAGGCACGTTTTGTTAATCAGAATTTATTCTGATTTGTTGATACTAAAAATTCCTAATAAGTGTAACCACCATCGGAGGCATAACCTTGCGGTATAGTTTCTGGTACGCTAATAGCAGCTGGGTAAGAATAACCATTACTGCCGCCATTACCACCATTGCCATTGGCAGCATAACCACCATTACCTCCTTTGCCATTGCCGTTGCTGGCAGCATAACCATT
>QOCX01004036.1:166-15725 GCA_005959815.1 Sarcophaga bullata | reverse complement strand
TACGCAAGCATATTGACAACATTGGACAAATTATATTTTCTTGCAAATCGGTTGTAATTCCTACTGACATTCTAACTCAGAAAGAACTTGATCTGATCACTGACTTTAACTATTACAATACTATGAAAATTGTTCTGTTTTTCCAAAACGACAACTTAATCCTAACCATTCTTATATCCCAATTTTCTCCCGATATCCTATCCAGAATTAAGTTTGTACCGTTACCAAATAAATACATAAATACATATGTACATACATACATAATTGGCCATTACAACCCTTCAGACAGGATTAAGGCTTAGCTTCTCACACCACTTATGTTGTATGTGTTAATTTTATACGAGTGTCGGGACCAGGTGTTGATTTCGCAATATTTTGGTAAAATGCTGACGATGCGTCTAGGGTATTAAAAGCAACATAATCATAGAATAGTGACGTGATACGAGGTTTAATTATTAATAAAGTTGTAATACATAGTTATTTCTAATTTGAATTCAAATCAAATAAAGAACGCTTCAGACTAAAGTGTCTGAAGTAATTTAAAAAAACAATTTATTGTGTTAAAATATTATTATATATATAAGTTCTTTTAGAATAAAAGTTTTTTAAATTATTTTATTAGAAATGGGAAAATAAATATAATATATTAAATACAAATTTATCTCAACAATATTTTTCAAATAAATAAATTTTATAAGAACATAAATTTTTAAGTTTTGTTTGTTAGAGAAGTTTCAAAATGAATAATAAAATATAAAGATATTTTGAGGAAGACAGTGAAAATTAAAATGATCAGAAAACTGGTGTAAAAAATTCAAATAAAATGAGTATAACCAGTGATGAAGAACACATGAGTAAAAAGTGACAGGGAGATAGTTGGTAAACATTTCAGTAATGACCCAGAAGCGTCGACATCAGATTTCAGGGCAACAGANNNNGAGTAATGTAAAGTCTGGTTTGGTTATCAGCCAAAACTCTTTTCAGAACATGTAGGAAGTAGGTTAAAATTTTGTTAATTCCAAATATGGAATTTTTATATTTAGGTATTCAAAATCATTTTATTATTTAGACAGAAAGGGTGAAATTTAAGTCAATGTAGATATTGAGGGCCTAAGACTTTTTAAAAGTAGTAATAGTGTTGTGGTAAATTCTAGGAACAATTGCAAGCTTAGAGATGTTATCCCTTTTATGATAGTGTTACATTTTTACCCTTTAAAAACGTTTGAAATATGAGCTCGTAGATTGCAAATAAAAATAAAAATAAATTTGTGTTTAATTTTAATTTAATCCTTTTTATTCCCACAATTTTGTGTGCCACTGTTCACAACTGATTTTAACAACAACAATTGCTTTATTTGTTCTTCCTATGTTTGTGCCCTTTGCGATAAACAATAACAATTATTACACAATTGTTCTGTAAATCTTTGTAACGGAGATCTTCAAACCACGATTGGTGTACTTCACACCCAACCCGTCTTCACACAAGACTGACTGAACTTCTACTCCTACTTCGCATGCTTTGCCTTGCCTTTTATATAGCGACGTAAACAGTCTAATGAATGTTCTCGTAGTCCTCACCTTCACGAGAATTCCATGAATGGAAAGAACATGTTTACATTCATACATGTTTACTTGTCTGTTGTTAGTGTAGGTTGTTTACGTTTTTTCCTGCTGTTGTTGTTGTTTGTTGTTTACTTGCTTATTCCTTTTTTTCGTTATACTGATGCTGTTGTTTTATTTTCGTCAATGAAGTAAACAAGACCGTTGTTTTTGTTTTTGTAGCCTTTGTTTAACATTTTAATGTTAAACATTGTTACACCATTCCCATTCTCGTAACAATAGACTGTTTTTCTCGTTTAAAAAACCACAAATATGTCCGACATTTGTTCTGAAGTAAAACCGCTTAAAGGAAATGAAATTAAACTAAGATTTAATGGGAAGTTCTTGAGATTCAATGTTCTTTATTTGTTTGTGGTTCTTCGGCTAGGACTTTTCTTACAGGCGTAATGTCGCATAATTGTAAACCTGCCCAAAATACTGGCAGGACGGATTGTTTAAGAACTTTTCAATTTAGATGCTTTCAACTTATAGATGAGCTTAAAGGAAAAAAGAAATACATTTGGAGAGATAGTATGCATTTAGTTGATTTGGGAGTCATTAAACATTATTAAAGCTTTTGACTAGTAAGAATAATGTGTGAAAAATAAACGGAAATATTCTTTTTATTTCTTAATTTATTCTACTTGAATTTCGTCTTGTACCCAAGAGTATAGATGAAATAAGGAGTTGCAAGTCTGCAGAATTTAGATTTCTTTCTGGTATTTTCACCTTGAAAAATTGTGTCAGTAGTAAGTAGTATTATAATTTTTTATTTTGCTGTAGTTCAAGTGAGATTGATACTGCCCAAAAAGTTTCAGAAGATTTTGTAAACTTTTTTGGTATATTATATGGGGATGAGTTAGTTAGTTTGAATGTTCATGGTTCACTACACTTTCCGGAATGCATCAGGAGGTACGGACCTTTAGATTCTTTTTAAGCATATAGGTTTGAAAATGATATGCATTACGTAACAAATATTCTTAAGAAACCAAACCAAATTATGCAGCATATATTTATTTCTCAGTTCACAATCTTGTAGTACTTAAAAATTTGGGAAATTTTGTGTGGATTATAAAAGAGATAAAGATGGCTACTATTTAAGTAAAAAATTAGGAACATTGGTCACAAATACAGTACACTACAAACCTATTTATGGCAACAATACCTGCCTAAGTGGAGTAGAAAACTTTTCTGCCTTAAAATAAGACTAGCGGCGAGGCTAATATAGTTGAGAATGGACAATTAACTAATGAAAGTAAATCAAGATGAAAATAGAAGGATGCAAATTAAAACTCTTCTAAATTTACTAGTGGTAAATTCTATTTGCAGTGTTTAAACAAGAAAATTTCAGAAAAAGATAATATGCAATATTGCAATTTTAAAAACATTGGAAAGAGATACGGACAATTGGGATTATATCAATGTATATTTCTGTTTGACAAAATTACCCAAGGAAACTCGAAAAGAGTTTGAGAAAACCTTACTGTATTGTGCTGAAATGCATTCCTGGACAGATGTGGATGTATTTCTTACAAATGCATTTAAAGAATTCCTTTCTGTTAATGATATTACGGAAAGTAACGCTAATCCAAACACCCACCCAAAATCCAAATTCCTACAGGACATCAAGAATCAATTTGACAGAAAGAAAAATTAAATTTCAAAGCAAATCCTGTTATTCTACCCAAATATCCAAAAATGCAAGATAATCTCGATGGTTCACTGTACAAAAATAACGACACTTTGAGGGAGTAAATGAAAAAGTGTTTTAAGGAAAAAGGAATGTGTTATGTTACAATTGTCTGGCCATTAGCTATATATTATCAGAATGTCGCAGTACATTTGCATGTAGATGCTGTAGCGGCAGACATACGACCTTATTACACAAACCCATCCCAAACACAAAGAAACCCGAATAATCCCTTTATGTCAAATGCAATAGAGTCTTTCAATACCACAACCGAATCAAGCAAAACCCAAATAGATGACAGAGCTAAATTATATATGCACAACTGCTTTGAATATTAAAATTCGCGGTGAAAAATTTCTTGCTAGAGCGTTTATTGACCCAACTTCAGATTTTTCATTTATTTCTGATAAACTAATGCACAAATTACATTTATCCAACTCACCTCTAGTTGCTGAGATCGCAGGCTTAAATGATATATATATAATATTGTTTTCAATGCCAACATTACTAAAATTTATAGGCAAATTCAATTGAACTCTACCCTTCACACCCTATTAGAGAATTTTATTGCGTAAAAGATTCAACGAACCAATTCAAAATTACGAACTACAAACAGTCATATTTTGCCCCTTATTTAACTTTCAAAACCCTACGCAGATTTGCTAAAGCTGATGTACTAACTGGTGCTCACATTTTTCGAGAAGCTGCAAGTGCTCAAAAACAGTTGATCACTTCTCTTGAATCAGCTGCTCTTCCTCTACAAAAGTGGACATCAAATACCCAAGAACTATTAGACAATTTGCCTAAGGATCACCAACTTAATGCCACCTTACTTACTCTTCCGGAATCGGAAAACCTTAGGAATTCGGTGGAATCCAAAAGATGACACCCAGCCTACACTAAGTTTGCAATTTTATTTGACATAGCTAAACTTTTTATCCCAGCTGGCTGGTTAGCACCAATTAGCAAACCCGCCAAAATAGTGATGCTACAAATTTGGCAGAGTAATACAGCTTGGGAAGAATGTCCTAACCCACTTACCCTTATTAAGTGGCATTTTTATGATAATATAGACAATATTCGAGTTCCTAGATGGGTAAATTTATCACCTTCAACAAAAATTGAGTTTCATGGCTTTTCAGATGCTTCTGAAAAAGCATACTCTGCGGTTTTATATGCACCAGTTATACCCAAAAACGGACCTATAGCCGTAACCCTACTCTTCGCTAAGACGAGAATTGCATCTCTCAAGGTCCTTTCGTTACCGAAATTAGAACAGCTGCGATTAACCCAATACACAATACTTTTTTGTACGACTACTTGGAACACCTTTGTGGCAATATTCGAAACGGTAGGAAGCAAGAACTGGAGTCACGTGGTCCAACAACATATTTACCTCCGAAACTCAAGCTGAAGCTAAAATTTGACAGTCGTTCTCAACGAGTGTAAACCCAAAAACATCTATGAACTTCACTTACCCTACACACCACATTTTTGAAAAATTTTCTATATAGTCCAAAGCACTTAGATTTTGAGATCGTGCATCATTTAAGCTGGATTCATCCATGGTTGCGGAACAAAATTTTTGTTTTGAAACAATATTTTTTATATGGAGTTTGACTTTTCTCTTTTTGAGAGAGAGAGAGAGCAACATTTTCAGCTTGAATTGGTTTAATTTTAGTACTTGTTCTGAAACAATTGAAACAGTGCTGCCAGATACTTCAATTTTATACGCAAAATTGAACTGAGCTGCTACATTATATTATATTATATTATATTATATATATTATATTATACATATTGTAGTATAGTAAAACCCAGAGTATTTGTTTCATTTTGTTTATTAATATTTTACTCGGTGGTTAATGTATTACTCGGGTTGTTCGAAGTGGGTGAATCGTTTCAGAACAAACTCTCAAAAATCTAAAATTATTTCAGAACAAAAATTTTGTTTCGAAACCATGGGTGAATCCAGGTTTACTCTAAGAAATGAAATTTGACAAGTCGAATAGTTCTGGATCGAAAAAACGAACATTCTATTGACGAAAGACTCAATAGATTAGTAATCCTCCTGAGAATTGAACTTGATGCGCATGAGATCAAAACTACCCATAATACACTGATAAATCTTTGTCAGCAACAAATTTCAAAGAGCAATATAATTGTCTGAAAAGATCAAACCCTTTACCTAAAAAAATCAATTTACTCATCCTCAAACAGCAGCATTTGCCTGATTTTTATCGAGATGGGGATACCCTGCCGCTATGTATTCCGACAATAGAACTAGTTGGTGCTAGCCAACTGATTAAAAAACAAACAGTTGAAGATATTGGTTACAGCAACCAATAGCTACCATAACGTAACGTGGCGCATTATTCCAACCTGAGCTCCATATGTGGGAGGCTTAGGAGAAGCTTAAATGAAGAGCTTCAAATCCCATATCAAAAAGAATAGGATTAAGGATCTAGCAACCCTATCAGCTAGAATAGAAGGATACCTCAACTCAAATCCCGAAATTCTGAGTGGAAAATTAATAATAAATAATAGTTTTTCAAGTCAGTAAACAAATTAACCATAACCCTAACCTTGCCTTCCAATGTCCTTAATAAACATAAAAACAATAACATCACCAATACACATCAACATAAAAATTGTGAAAAGTAAATATTATCAGATTTAAAACAAGAATTGTGAACTGCGTACAAACTGTGGAGAAATTAAATATTGTGAACTAAACTAAGAATTGTTATAAAATACACATAAATGTACAATTATTTGTATACATTTATAATTGATGTAACAAAAAAGATTTATGCGTTATTGATACATTCAAACAGTCTACCCCCTCTCTCACCCGCATACTAACCTATAACCCGTAAAAACAAGGACCAATTAAAATAGTTGGCAAGGTTTTCCGAAAAACAGAAAATTATTTTGAACAGCTAGACAATGAAAGTGGAGTAATCACAGAAAATATATAACTATTAAATATTTTTGTATTCCGTTAAATGAAAAGTTTTTCTTAATATTCCTTTTACACCACATTTTTCATGAATTTTCATATTAATTTACTTTTTATTTTTTAAAATATCTTCAAATAATCAAAACATTATGTAAAGAATTCGAAAGACATTTTTGAGGAATTTCAACTTGTGTAGTCTGCCGAAGCAAAGACTTGAATAGTCCCAGGCGAACGGCAAGGAAAAAAAAACGTATATTAACAAGTAATCATAAGGTACATTTTTTTCCTTTAAGATATTACAGCAGAAAACTTACACGTTGTCTAACCTGGGGCTTGAAACGTGGCCTTACATCTTTTAAGCCCAGACACAACCTTCTAGATTAGCCGACTTCTATATATAAATATATATATATATAAAATATATATAAATATATATATATAATATATATATATATATATATGATAATATAATATATAAATATAAAATATATATATAAAGTAAAAAAAGAGTATATATATAACTTTTTTTACTTACTTTTTTAATATAATATAATAGTAGCGCTGTATTAAAGATATTTGAGTTAAGTAAAAAATGATTTTTATTCAAGGTTAAAAAAAGTTGGTTATTACATTTTATTACCACCAGTCTAAACTTTTGAAAAATAAAAAATTCAATACAAATATCAATTTTCCAAAGAAAACGATCCTAAATTGCTCAAAATATTTGACGCGCAAAAAAAAAATATTGGTAGCATTAGAAAACGTATCTGCAAAAAAATGTTGTCACAAGTGATTGCTTTTTTATCTTATTTTGAAAACTTTCCCAAGCTGACCTCACAGACGCCCACAACTGCTCTACATTTCCCGGCTTATCTTTAAAAACACTTTTCTTCAAATCTCACCAAAGATGTTCAACGGGATTTAGGTCTGGAGACTGAGCCGACCATTCTAATAGCTCAATTTTATTTTCAGAAAAAATTGTTTGCCATTTTACTGGTATGTTTGGGATCGTTGTTGAAGCACCCATTTAAGCGGCATATTATATTCTGCATAAGGTAGCATGACAGTTTTTATAATTTCCACATGCTTTGCGTCCAAGTTACCTGCTCTGTAGTCGCAGCATAACCCTTCTTCGCAACCAAAATGATTGGGGATGCGTACGCCAAAGAACTGGGCTGCACTATTTTTACCCGTAACCATTCCGTAATCTGATTTTTAACGATTACTTGATCGGCGATGATAAATTGGTATGACATCCTTTATTACTGGGCTCATCACATCTCGCCTGGGTTGATATTCGGTTATTGCTTTTTCTATCTGGCTCCCAATTGAGGCATTCAGGTGTCCCACGTCGATTGGGATATCCGGTTTGTACTCGTCTATTTTCAAACAATTTCCCGAAAATTTTCTCCTTTACCGGCATCCTAAACCACGCTTCACCGTTAGATATGGTCACATTAGCTTTGCATAGCAAACTATTTCCCAGCGTAATGGAACGGTTAACATCATCGCCAACGAATAAAAAGTGTCCTCTATATCCAACTCATCAAACCGAACCATAGTGAATATAGTACTCTCAGCAGTGCCAAATAATTTCACGCTCTCCGGTACAAAATTTATTTCACCTAATATGAACACGTTAAACCTTATTACGCACACATCACACCCTGTACCTACCAATGTTGTTAAATCTTTACCACGTATCACTATATCCTTGAAAACTGAGACAGACTTTCTTCCACATCCTTAAAGGTGTACATACTCCTTTCCGATGGCTTATTTTCGATATTCTCACCGTCGATCTGCCGCGAAGAGCCTCATGCACTGGCGCCCCCCGCTGCCTCACCGCTACAACTGTTCGTAGTTCCGCCCTGGTCCATGGTCCCAGTCTTTCCATGAGTCACCTCTGCAAATCCTACTTTAAACCCTGCGTTCCTAATCCTAACTCCGTCAACTTTGTACTAAGGGCACTAACCATATTCAAAATCTCATCACAATCCATATTGTACTCTCAGCAAACTACTATCGAAATTGACCGTAACGTGAATACTGTAAACCAAAATTCAATAGTAATGATAATTTTTATAATAAAAAAAAGAATAATGAGCGGAAAGAATAAGTCAATATAATTTCAAATATTCAGTTGTTCTAAAATACGTTAAATATTATTACTTTACTCAATAAAATACAAATAATTTAACAAATATTCAAGTTAATGATATTTACTTTTTAAAAGTTTAACTGATTTGTCAAATAATTAATCGTTTGATTAAATTTTAAATATCTTTTTCTTTCCTCTTCTTTTTATATATTCAATAAAATTATTTTATTTTAATTAATATTTTCTATAAAAAAAAACAAAAAAAAATCAAAAATCCTTTAAAATCTTATATTTAAATTAAATAATTTGATTATACTAAATGATTACAAGAATATGTTTTAAATATTATTTTAATTTATAACATACGAAATAATTTACTTATCCGATCATAAACTGCTTTTATTCTGGATTTTATTATACTACACCGGCTTCACTAACCACTATCCACTGCAACTCTTCACTCTTGGAAAATGCTTCACCCCACTGTATTTTGTCCTGCTACAACGCCTTCACTAACCGCTGTCAATTGCTCAGCCGCAATCCTCAGTATCTCTCAATAACATCAGCAACTCACAGCTTTACCGACACAGCATCAACGACTCGTTACTTCAATTTCACAACACAACAGCGCAACTGCAAACTTCAGCATCTCACGCACAGCACTCTCACTGAAACATGGCTAGTCAACACAGGGGTGTGGCTTCACACTCTTATAGCTTTCTCATAAAAGTATTACACATTAGGGTTTTTTTTTAACAAAAGCGTTTGATTGTCCTTGTTTTTAATTCTTCTCTAAAAACAGTATTCTTCTCTTTATTTAATTTTTTAAACGCTTTTAACTTATATTATTTTTGCTTGTAACCACAATGTTCACTTTATCTCTCTGTATTAAATTTGGTGGTGGGAGGTTTTTTTCGAATTTACTCTCGCTCTCAAAAAGTAAGTTCGCAACAATAAAAACTTTCACTATAGTCCTGTTATTACTGTTCTCTCTTGAGTTTATTCCTTCACTTCTAGAAAATTATTTATTGTTCTTTTTTGTTAGAGTTTGCGCAAAGTACTTTTTTATTAATTTTTTAATTTACAATATATTCTCTCTGTTGATGTTCAACAACTGCACCCTTTCTTATTGCTGTTATTTTTTTTTCTTCACCCAACAAGTTGTTTTCATTTTAATGTTAAACGATGTTACACCATTTCAGTAACAATATGTTTGTATAGTGCATTACTATTTTCGCATTTTCTTTTGTACGTACGTAATTGGCCATTACAACCCTTCAGTCAGGACTACGGCCTAGCTTCTCACACCACTTATGTTGTGTGTGTTAATTTTTATACATAAGAGTTATAAAAAGATAAGAGTTTAAAGATGACTCCGAGCGACAGATTTTTGAGAAACTTTTAATGGTAACTTTATTTACTCTCAGAGTTTTTACCACAAATCTGATGAGAGGAAGCCGCCGAAGAAATATTTTTTCATATTTCGTTTTTGATCTCTGACCGGGGATTCGAATCCTGGTCTTTCGTCTAATAAGCCAACACACTACCACTAGACTACAGCGACTTTTGCGCTTAATAAAAATATTAATAAAAACATATTTTATAATAAAGTTTGCTACTAATATAAGAGTAAAATACATTAAAATACATTTTTTAACACATTTCTTTCATGAACAAAATTGATATACTAGTTATCTATTTTGAATTAATTAATTTCTAGACAAGAGCAATGGAGGATAAATTAACTGAAAAGAGTCGTCTTACGTTCTTTTGAAACTTTTGTAGGCCTAAGCAGCACAAAATATCATATTTGTAAATTCATAAACATGTAGTAAGCCATAAATTCTTTTAAAATTTGATTTTCCATTTTTCCCAAAACTGTTTTTGGTTGTTAATTATTTACCACAACAGCTGATCAAAACAAAAAACCTATCGCATATAACTTGCAGTAAAAAGCGCATATAACGGAATGTATGGACTTTCATCTTAAAACACATATGTAACAAAACACTTGACCCAATAAATATTTAAAACACTAAACAATAAACAGGTGTGAACTGATAAAGGAAAATTGTAAATAATTTATTTTGTAATATTATAAGAAAAGAAATATTAATGTTTGTACTTAAAGGCTTTTTTTGAATAAATCGGAACTAATTTTGTATTGTAACATATAACATCATTTTTTTCTCATACATTCCGACTGAGCACTTTAACCAGTGCTTATGTGAATTAAAACTGATGCAGCTAAATGCAGCATTATAATCCAATTGGCAACCCTTTCTCATAAACATTATATAGTGATCCTGCCCTCTCGATCCATTTGTTAACGACATTTTTGTCCCGTTCATGAAATTTATGAAACATCCGCTACTTCAAACTAATCAGAGACAAAGGCCCCGTTCTTACGGTCTTAATATTAAAGACGAAGTAGAAGTTGTTGATATAGACGATGATGAATGAAGCTGACGAAGAAGATGATGATGATGAGGAGGAAGAATTTGAGGCACAACCCAAAAAGAAGCAAAAATTGGAAAACAATGCCGAAGGCAAAAATCCCAAAAACAAGAAAAACTAATTCTTTAATACTAGTACCACCTCCTTAAATTAAAACATATGAAAAGAGAAAAACAAAAACCAATACAAAAAATCACAAAATATACAACCATTAAATTAATAATTTCTTCCTTTAAGTTTCTTCATGTGTCTATAATTAAGAAACTATTTTGAAGATTGCTGTTCTCTCTCTGCCAACTACTATCATAGCTGCCAGATTTGACTATTTATCGTCATTTTGACGATTTTGTGCTTTAAAAATACCATTTTAACGATATGACGATTTATACCCTTATTTTGACCATTTTTAAATATTAAAAGTTTACTTTTGTACATTAAAAGTCAATTTATTTACTTTGTAATTGTTACTTTTGCTAATTTAGGTTAGTAATAACAAGGAGTAAAGTATTATACTTTTAAATTCTTTACGAACACCTGTGATGACACTACATAAAATGCTAAATAATCTAAATAAAAGCGCCAATTACTAAAAAATTGATCAAATATTTAAAGAAAAATGGTAAGTTCGGCAAATATCTGCAAATATTCTAACATTATTCAGCAAATAATAGCGATACCAAGAACACTCACTACTCTATACCATAAGTGACAGAAAACACCTGCTGGAAGGGAGTTTCAAATACGGATAGTCCGAAGAAGAACTAATTGTGTCCGTAATGCATTATGCTATCACTGGCTAATATATTGCAAACGGAAGTGCTCCCCGATAAAGACTAGTGTTACGAAGGAATACAAGATTCTTGAGAATAAGTCCCCTTATTTCCCTCGAGCAAAATTCGTTGTAGTGTCGATGGAACAGGGAAACACAAGCCACGTTGCGAAGATGCTCTAATGAATCAATGAAATTAGATAATCTATCGTCATTAACGAGAACCTTCGTCCAATTCTGTATACTTCGTCTCAAAATAGAGGTTGAGGCACCGGCCCAAACATGAGAGTTGTATTCGATTCTCGGCAGGATATAAGGGTGTAAATAGGAATATGAAGTGAAATATTTCTTGCACCGTCTTAGGAAGCATAGGCGCTGAATAATATGTTGGTTCTAATGACTGAATTTTAATACCCAGAACGTCAAGGGCTTCTGATCCCCTAATATTTACAACTCCCCTAAATATAGGTAATGCAATATTATTGCTGGGTTTATGTGTCAATAAACAAAACAGGTATAGATTGTTTAAAAATTAAAAAAATGTCTTAAAAATGATATAAAACTTCTCGATTTTTGGAAAAACCCTTTTAGTTTCCAGCCTTGGCTAAATTTATTAAGAAATATTAGTATTATTACATTCTTTAGTTAATGTAGAGAGAGTATTAAGCCAAATTAATTTAAAATATAATAAATTCCTTAAAACTGAATCCCTAAAAACTTAATCGAAACTCCTGAGAAGCAATATTGTATGAAAATATTATTTAAAACTTGGCAATTGTAATTGTTTCGAATTTAATATTGTACCTAATTTGATTAAACTGCTTAATAATATACATATGCTTAAAATACATATGTATTAGAATATTTAAAGCTTTCAATTTATTTACTTATTTTTTCTGACGATTTTTTTACGATTTCAATAAACATATTTGACAATTTTGACAATTTTTTTTCTAATATTTGACGATTTGATGCTTTATTTATCTGACACTTATGAGTACTATGCAATATACTAACAATTCATTAATCCTTAAAATTTTAACTGTACAACAACAATAGCAATGTGCGAAAAGGGTTTGAAGCCAATAGCCTCAGTACCATGGTTCTTGTTTTATTTTTTTTTTAATTGTATGTAACTAGTAACTACAAGAGGTATGAGTAAAAGGTCATCAGAAAATAATATTATAAAGGATAAAAATGTTATAAGTGAATCTCATAAGGAGACTGATCAACTCCATATGTGGGAATGCACGTCAGTAAATGATATAAAGCGCGCAACGAAATTAAAATTTGTATTAGAAAAAAGGCCAGAAAATGATGTAAAATGAATAATGAAACACGTGTAAGATGTAGCGATAATCCAAAGTATTTAGGTACTCTTTTGGAGAAACTATCATCATATTTAAAAAATACAAGAAACAAGATATTTGCAATCGAGAGAAATGATGCAATATTTGATATAATACCCGCGGATGAATTAAAGGCCAAATATAATGAAGCAAACAAAAATAATAAAGATGGCATAATTATATTACTATGCAGAAAACCTCAGAATATACATACATAATATACATACATAATTGGCCATTACAACCCTTCAGTCAGGATTACGGCCTAGCTTCTCACTCCACATATGTTGTGTGTGCTAATTTTATACATGAGTGGCGGGACCTACAGTTTAAAGTCGACTCCGAACGACAGATTTTTTTGAGAAACTTTTCATGGCAATTTTATTTACTCTCAGAGTTTTTGCCAGAAATCTGCTGAGAGGAAGTCGCCGGAGAAATATTTTTTCATATTTCGTTTTTGATGTCTGACCGGGGATTCGAACCCTGGCCTTTCGTCTAATAAGCCAACACACTACCTACTAGACTACGGCGACTTAGAACCTCAGAATATAACAAATGAATATAGAAGACAAGAACTGATAAAATTTAACTCTGAAATGTTGAAGAATATGATACCTATAAAAGAAGGCATTAGCAAAAAATCGAAAATTTTGGTAACAACAGTGGAATGAAAGAGAATGCTAAAAAATTTATAGACATAGCTAAACATAAATCAAAAGAGGTTTATGACAAAAACATATATATAAGTATCTCCAACTTGAAGATTTAGTATTAGTGAAATTAGAATTTAGAAAAAAGAATCAAACCCCATATAAGGGACCATATAAAATAATTAAAAGATTAGGTGTAAATTCTTTATTAGACATAAATTCCATAGAAAAACTTTTTCACAATAATATGCTTTAGTTATTTAAGAAAAAACACGTGTACACATTAAGTTAATGATAATATTTAATATAAAAAATCTATTTACTTAGACATTAATATAATTTAATATTTACTATTTAGATTTAATTTACTTACCGTCCAATCTTGAGGACGGTGGTGTAGTGTACTTATAATAATGCAGTAATAAAATTAAAATAAATTGGAATAAAATTAATAATAAATGTGAATAATGTAATTCAAAACCTCATGTAATCACTAAAATATCAAAGAGAAATAGGCCACAAAAACGTAACAACACTTGACACAATAACACACATATGTAACACAACACTTGACCCAATAATATTTTTAGAACACGTAACAATAAACAGGTGTGAAACTGATAAAGATTTTTGTATAAATACCTCGGGAAGAATTTTGAATAAAACAGAACTAATTTGTATTGTAAATATATAACATTATTTTTTCCAAACATTCTGATTGAGGACCTTAACCAGTGCTTAGGTGAATTAAAACTGCTGCAGCCAAATGCAGTATTATAATCCAATTGGCAGCCCTTTCTTAACATATATATATATATTTTTTTTTGACAAAATAAAATTATACATGAGTATATTATATACGTATGCAATATTCAATTTTGTTATTAAAAATTATTGGTACTTGATCAAAGCTAAAGAACTTGAGTAGGTAAAATGTAACTGATACATTCATTATGAATAACTAGTTTGCAATAACTGATGTATTCATTATGTATGACCAGTTAACATTAACTGATATATTCATTATTAATGTTACCAGCCTATATAATATTTAAATAATATTTAAAGAAAAAATAACAGTGGAGTGAATAGCTCAGACAAAAGTTGTAGACTTCAAATTTCATAAGCTAAAATAGGATGTATACAAATATTTCCGTTAAGAATCTAATAGAAATGTCTAACCGGTACTACAGTCAGCAATACTGGTATTGTATAGATTTTGCATTAGTGAAAATTTTCAGAGTCAAATAAAAATAGTATTGAAAAACAGAGTCAGATTTACTCTTATAATATATTCGGACGGTGTAATGCGTCGCCACGTCACATATTTAATGCAGCCCTATTTATTAACCTTTGGACCACCTATATATAACGCGTCGTATTCATATTTAACATTAGACCTCTGTGGCCGATATACCATATGCATAAATTTCAAATACAGAAGTTAAGAGACATGAATTCTGTTTACCCGCTAGCTCTACACTAAGTTATTCGTTGGATCTTAACCCGAATTTTGGACGCATTAATGCAACATTATATATATATACAATTCTTGAACCCTATGTGATCATACCTGTAGTAGTTACAAAAATTAAATAGAATAATTAATTATATATACATAAATATTAATTAATCTTTAATAATGATAAAATAGTATTTTAACAAAAAAAACGATGGCAAGAATGAATATGCCAACGTAGGGTCACTTTTCCACTCATCTCTATGATTCATTATTACTGATAATCACCATAATGAATCAAGACATATATACTCATAGTTTTTATATAATGATTCTGTCCCAAAAGTAAAATTTACATACAGATTGTCTAATATTCTATATTATAGTCACCCATATGCTCAATCTAAAGGATCAAATTCTATTCACACACTCACTCCTCACTCCACTATATTAATTATTAATAATTTTAATGTTTCTATTCATTGAATATAAACAAAAACAGTGTTTGATTAAATTATTATTA